>JAPYYX010000597.1:0-61688 GCA_030522605.1 Cremastinae sp. B BG-2022a | reverse complement strand
AAATTTTATCAAAATTTGAAATATTGTAAATTTTCACCAAATTTTTGGGGTACCCCATTTTGCCCCCCCGTACCCCATTTTGCCCTCCCCTCCCCTATATTTTGTAAATTAATATAAAAATTTTTTTATGAAATACTTAAAGAGCTTATACGTTTAGTTCAAGTAATTTGTACCGAGTGTGTTGCTTTTATTGGTAAAGACTTTTCCTTAACCGAATTTATTTTTTGTGACATATAAATCTAGGAATTAAGTTGTATAAGCGCGCGTGACTTTCCCCATCGAGGCGAAATTCCCCTAATAACCATTCAGCGTGAGATCTCGTCGAGTATTCTCGTATCTCTTATTCTTTCGTGGTCTCCTGAGGAGGATCCTGCAGCGAGAGTGAGAGGCGCTAACACCCAAATCCTGGCTTTTTCTGGATTAGTCTACGATACTGCCGAATATAAGGGATGAAGAGCGAGATATAACGCAACTTCTCTCTCTCTCTCTCTCACTTTCCCAAAAGCTTGAAGCTTTCTTGCAACATATATATATATATATATATAAGTACAGCTAGAATATAGCCTCGAGAATTTCGGGAAAAAAACTCTGACGAAAAAAAAGGAAACGAGGAAAAAGGGAAGATCCGAGAAAGAGCTCGGAAATCCGTGCACCCTCTGCCATCCACTTTTCGGATCGATGGATTCGAGAACAGATTCCACGTTTTATGGCATCGCTTTAACCCAAATCCGGCAATCACCGGAAGTAGAAGCGGGAGAAGGAAAAAAATTAAAAGTTTGCTGTTCACTCGGGCGTCGGATGTTTCCATCCTGGAATTGATGATCAGTCGAGCTTGATTATAAATTTGATGGAATTCGACATTTCGAATCCGCAATGATATACAATAAAAGTCAATCGCCGGTCCCCGATCGAATTCGAGGCTCGTACATGCGCAACGGAGCTTCGCGTCTCTCTGTCTCGTCGTGCTGCCGATTTTAGAGGAGATTGAATGATCGTTAGAGAATTTCCCCGTAAATGGATGCTCGAGAGGATTTCCGAGTGTCTTCGAGGCCGTGCGGCAATTATTCGGTCTGTCGGGCTCGAATCAACGTTTGTAACTCGACCCCGAGAATCGCACACAGACACCGCTATGCCTACAGAATATTCTCTTGGTCATGGGAGGCTTGAAACACTGTATTTGCCACTTTGGACCGGTCTGACATCTAGAAGGCATTTAACTTCAAAAAACTTTACACTTCGTGATTTTTTGTGTATCAAAATTTATACATTTACATTTTGAAAATTTCTAATTTTTAATATTTTTTAAAAATTATTTATCAACAAGTTTGACTAAACATTTTTTTTGTATCGTGAAAGATCTAGAAGGCATTTTACTTCAAAAAACTTTTCACTTTGTCATTTTTTGTGTATCAAAATTTATACATTTACATTGTCAAAATTTTTAATTTCAAATATTTTTTCAAAATTATTTCTCAACAAGAAAAAAATGACTAAATATTTTTTTTTGTATTGCGAAAGATTTAAAAGTACAAACAAAGCTGGATTTTATGCATTAACAAGAATTTTTATCATGCGGAATTTTTCAGCGAGCGAATTTTTTTTTGCGATTTCGCAAAATGAAATATTTGAATTGGAAGACCCGTAGGTAGTCTGCTTTGTGAACGATCGACAATGAGGGAAGCATCCTCTCGACGTAACTAGCAGAGAAACGGGTTTTGTCAGCCTATATATCGCGACCGATCCGCCACTTGGACCGTTAGAGTGAGAAGCCCGTAGAGCGAGAGAGAAATAGTCGTTTCATAGTAGAAGCATAATTCGGAGGCTGAGAGTGAGCCCTCTCGAGCGTGTCCAAAGCTCAAGCTGGTGCATCTCGTAGCACCAGGTGGCAGGCATGGATCACGCCCATACTTCACCGTTTGATACGACGACCTCGCTCAGTATACCTAAAGGAAATTCCATTACCGAACTGACAAAATTCTTTCTAAAATAGTGAATTTCATCTAAAATTTTACTCGTACGTCTTTCTTCGAATAATTTCGTATTTCAATCCTAACTTATTACTCGAATTTATAAAACCGTAAGAGAAATTTCGTAGAATATTACGTGTATGTAAAAATTGAATTTCGATAAAAATTTAAAATTTCTTTAATTTTTTTTCTCGTCTTTTATATTCAAAAAATTATAAATTCTCGTATTTTGAAGACAGTTCGAGTATAATTGTAACTTTCGTTATAAAGTTCGAGTTGAAATGTCACGAGCGATAAAATTTTCAGATGGAATACCCTGTATAGCTTTTTAAAACGAGAGTTGAGAATTCGGTGGATGAAATGCATAACTAACGTCATAATATGCGCCTCATTGCCCAAAACTTTAATTTCACCGATACGAAATTTTATTCGGTATGAGCTTCCAGCGGGAAATCATGATTCTTCCGGGCGAATAAATTTCACGTGAAAATTTCGCGTCTACATGCGGTTCACTAAAAGATATCGAAAAGGGGGAGGTCCAATTTTACGCAGCTCTGAATAAAAAAATAGCAATAAAAAAATAAAAATAATTATGACGGAGGGATCAAGAGAGTGGATACAATTCCTGAAAAAAAAGAAATAATAATAATAAATATTTTAATGATAAATCGGCTGAATATATTGCAACGATAAATAAATCACGAAAAATAATTTGAATCAGCTTGAGATTATATTTCATGAAAATATGAATAATCAACGACGATTAAAAATTTGAAAAATTAAAACACTGCAACATTGATCGCATCGTCAATTGGCAAAATTAACTTCAATATCAATTTTATCTACTTCTAAGTCACTTCTCTACAACTTCTCTCAATTTTATCTACTTCTCATATATCCAAAAATACATCCAACTCGAGAAAAGAACAAAATATAATCGGTTTAGCCGAAAAGTCTCCGAAGTTTCGAAGGAACTAAATCACTGGAAAAAAAGGGAAAATTAGATTATTCTGGACGAGCGAAAATTGGGAAGAAAACGTAAACGCTTTGTGTATACGTCTAAGAAAAAGAGGGAGAAGAGATAACTTGGCCCTCGGAGAATTTTGCCCCTGAGCCGCGCAAGTTTTTCGAAAGGACGAGAAAGGGGTTGGCTGATGTTTATTGTGAGCAAGCAGAGAAAAAAGCGCGCCTCGAAATTGTATATTTTCTTACCTATAGAGTGTGTTACGATCGAGAAAGAGGAATTCTCCCCGCTTCGCCCATTTTTCTCGAGGCTCGAGGGTAACTTTTCCCGTGAGGGCATTTTTACCGTTCTCACACTTTTACGACGGAGGATACAGAGCACGGGGAGAAAATGTGCAGCCTCGTTGGAGCGTCCAGTTTACGAATCCGCAAAAAAATATATATACGTAACGTTGATGTAAAAATGTGGCCGCATTCAAATTTACACCGTGGATTCGGCTAGAGAATATGGGGAAGGATTTTTCGAAGGATAAAAGGTGCCATGAAGGCGGAACGCTGGCTCTCCACCGGAAGTCACGTATCCGCAATGTCTCTTCGACGTATATGTTACGCCTGTGCATAAATGCATGAGTCATGTCCGTATGTCGCTTGGAATTTGATAAAACACGAAGCACGAATGATCCGAGATGAGAGATCCAAAATGGAACGGAAAAGAGACGGGATCGAATCCCAGAAGTTCCGACGAGAGGCCAAGAAAATGTGATAAAACTTGTACGCCCGATCAGAATAAATTTTACAAGACCGGAATTATATATTTTTTATTTGCACTTTGAAGGAGCAGGGATTGAATATTTCGCGAGGTAACGAACTTCATTTTTTTCGACACGTATCAATTCGTGTCTGATGAACGAAAAGTTGGACGAAGATTACAAATAATTTCGTGTTCCCTTCAAAAAAACCGAAATTGAAAATATTCCACACGACAGCAGAATTTTTTGACACACTTATTGATTCGTGTTGTTCGACGATGCATTGTGATCAAACGCGAGAAGGGTTGGACCCGGGTCAATTTACGGTTTTACACTACAACGATTTTCGCATACGCCAAAGAGAACGTGCGAGTACGTAACGCTTTGAACGCACGTGTGTTGTATCCGTTTTTTTTTTCATTTCTTGCATCTTTTTTTGATCGTCGCTCGTTTCCCCTCTTTCTCGGTCTCTTTGCATATCACTGGGAAAACGACATGTATGCACAAGAAGCTGAGCTACATTGTATCGCGCGCCCGGCATCGCTGTACAACGCACGTGCTCGGATAGCGAACTTGATAGCGTATCCTCTCCCTCGTTGTGTAATCGTGCGAGTGTGCTTTTCTCATACTACAAGAGCTTTACTGACGGATCACCCGGACGCGATCGTTCGTTCATTTCGCGCACGTATACCGGATAAAATTTTTTAACTTTTTTACGCTACTTACGAAATTTTGTCCAGCGGAATCGGAATACATATTTTTTGATTTACGAAACTATTTGAGGACAGATGTGTATTTTATGATTTCATTTATAGTTCAGCGTTTTTTTTGGGCCACGTGAATTTTAAACATTTTTTGTAAGGATTAACAAATAATTTTAAGAGGCTTCGATTGACCTAGAAAATGAATTTTTTTAATGGAGAATATTGATATTATAATATTGTAGTACATGTAGAAATTTAATTTAAAATTAATTGCATTGCTGGAATTTTATGCATATACGTATATGTCGATAACTTGCTGTATATATCAGAATAGAAAATGCGAATTCTCGTCCTCGCTCTTTTCGATTATGTGACGGCGTAAGAGAGCTTCGGGGGAGGTTTGATGAAAGAAAAAATGGCGGGAGAGGGAGTTGAAAGAGGTCTCTCGAAGCGGGTGACGTGAGTATATTAGAGTAGATATTAAATTAAACGTGCACTCAGTCCTTTATGAAAATGAAATAAAAAGGAGAAAAGCGAATTTAAATGTCATGCAGATTCGATTTATCTATGCAGTTTCTGCGAGAAAAAAAAAGAGTTTATCCCTCATAGAGCGCTTAGAACGAAATTTTCATAGAAAGTTTAATCCTCGGAAGGTCCAGAAAGTCTACGATTAGTTTTAGAAAGGACGATAAAAAATAAACCATAAAAAATCCGTTTTTTTCACAAATTGAGAGACATCGAAAATTTGTTATTTTATTTTTGGTCTCGAGCTCTAAATTCTATCTTCTCAATTGAATCGTGAAAAAATCTCGTCTATATATAAAGAATAATTTTGGTAACATCGAGTTGAAAAATTCTATATCTGGAGCAGAAAATTCATTTAATGAAAAAATTCGGAGCATGAAAACTTGACGAAAAAATTTTTGAACAACAATTGTGTCAATGCACAAACACGACTAATGGGACTAACGGGTTTTTTTCACCCGTTCCGCGTAACTTCGAGTTATATGGAGCAAAAAAAATCATTGAGGCTAACATGATGGGAAGGAAAACAGATTTTGCAAACAGAACGATGGGTCCAGTCGTATTGGCGAATTCACGAAACTGACAAGGACAGAGGCGACAGGAGCTGATGGCGGGGGTTAAAAAGGAGTGGGTGGTTGATTATCCCCTGTCTGCGTTATGAATCACGTGTATCATACACAGGCACGTAAACCCTTGTACATATAAAGCTTGTTTTCCCTGAGGGTTGAAGCCTGGCATACGTTCGTTTTCCGGACGAATCGCTCGTCTCGCTGTACGCGGATTTGACCACGCCACCAGAACGGATAGTTTACGAGCAAATAATAATGCTTCAGTTCGCCGTGTACACACACATCTGATAGCGTTCATATCTATGGGCGATTCTATTACCGATCGATCCAAAAATCGCATCGCCGTTCGTTCCAACGATTCTCATTTTCTTTCTGGCGCAGCCCTCGGCCACGGGAATTTATCGAGACTCGTTTGTTCTCACATCTTTTTTTTCACGGGTTTTTGACGTGTTCCGAGGCCTCATTCACCACCGGGAGGCAGAAAATTATTTTTACCCGGCACTGTACACGTGGAGAGGAAAAAAAGAGTCCAGAGAGAAAAAATAGATTTATCGTTTGAAAAAGCTTGTATGCACGATCTATTTATTCTGTTGGCAATTTTCACATGTCAGGGAGGAAAATAATGCGGTCGGCGTAAAGTTTCGTTCCGGTCGAACGTTTTTGTAATTACGAGAGGACAAAATTGTTCCGGAATCGATAAATGCGCTGCGGTTGCTCTTGACTAGGATACGAGCTTTTTTTTCGACCGGAGCGAACATTCTAATGACCATCGAATCGAATTATCAGTGAATAATAAAAATTGGTCGTTCGGAAAACGAAAAAAAAGCTTTTACTCTTTTTTTTGCCCATGAATTTAAATTTTTCAATTTACCGACAGTTTTTTATTTAGATTGGAACGACGAAAAGGAAAATCCATTATGTGATATGTGTAAACATGGAAAAAATGGAGCTGCACCAGCGAAATCGTGCCTCAATGGCTCATGCGTACATTTTGAATATTTTTCATATATCCCACGTGAATCGTGACACTCAATAATATGACTAAATTGAAAGACCGTATTACTGAATTGTCCAAATGTTTTTATTGACGATGACGAAACCGCATGGGGACACGATCGAATAACAGTTTTTGCAATATTGACAGTCCATGTCGAATATTATTTCCTTTTTGGTTAAGTATATATTCGACTGTATTTAGCGATTTCCGAGCGCAATTCAACATCCATTTTGTTAATACGCAATTTTTGAATTATGAACATTTCGAAATTTCCTCGTACGCTAATTTTGCATTTACTGTGACAACGATATGGCTTTGCGTTGGCTCTTTCGTATTTTCTGATCCCCGGCTTCACAAAACTATTTATGATAATTTTTGGGTCATTTGATTAATCGATTTTGGAATTAACCGTGTTTTATGTGCAAACATTTACGGATTGACATTTACTCTACAAATTCACGAAACAAAAAGTATTTTAATACGTCACAAGTGTAATTGCCATTCATAAAATACGAATTCTAACGAATCGCTAAAATCCTGAGCTTTATCAAAATTCCTTCTTCCCCCCTCCACGAAAGAGTTTCCAGGTCAAATCACGGTTGAGTCCACACAGGAAAGTGATTTCGAATATATTCCGCGAGTCGTTTTTTGGCCAATTTGTCTTCTCGCTTCTTTTTCATCGCGGGGCGAATTCCGACTCGGTCGGTAAAGAGGGTCAAACGTTTTTGCATAGATAGAGGGTGATATCTTATCGCGGGATGCGCGATAGGAGAAGAGCTTCCGCGTGGAAAAGCCACTGGTGTGCTTGAGAATGAAATTGCTTCGAATAATTCCCGCGTGGAGCATTAATTTTTCAGTATGCCCTTCCCCCTCCCTTTTTGCGTTGAGTTAAGCGTGAATTATGAACACATTAGAGAAAGGGGTGGTTTTCTTCGTCCTGGGGAGAGGAGGGGGTCGCGAGAGAGAGAAAGAGAGAGAGATCGAGAGAGAAGAAGAGAGGGAAAGAAAAAGAGCAAAGAGGAGGGATAGCAATTGATTTATGACCGAGGCGCAACGTCTCGCATATCTAATGTGGTAACATGGCTATTCCGGAGCATCTCGAAAAGCAAAGAGCTCTGCATGCGAAACGTAGGGCGGGCCACACCAAGAATACGATTAATCTGTGAGAGAAGCATCCCAAGTCTTCTCATTCTCTCTTTTTCTCCCCTTTCTTTCTTCCCTTATACCTTCGCGATCCTTCCCACTTCCTTTTTCCATTCCTATATAAACCTTTACGTTTCGCCATCTTCCTTTGTCATAAAAATGCACGAGAATTTGCCATGCCCTTCTCCCGTTTCGCCCTCTCCGCTCTTTTTTTTACGAGCGCCAGTCAAGAAAGTACGAATAAATTGACACTTTTAGTGTTATTCTTGTTTCCGCGAATAAACAGTATTTCGTGGAACAATAAAGAAAAAACGAAGCACCGCGAATAAATTCGCGTGTCTCTCCATTATAACTTTCTTTTTTGATGCCGCAGAAAGTTATTTGCATTTTTTGTTATAAAAAAATGTTGTTTTATTCGATCAGAAAGAAATGTCGTTTTAGGAACAAAAAATTGCTTCTCGGATAAACAAGTTTGAAGTTTCCATTTCTCTGTTTATCACTTTTTTTCCTATTCATCTGTATTTCGATTTGAATTTTAATTTAAAAAGATTTTTAAAAATTCCGTCTCTTGAAAAAGTTCTTTTAATCTCTGCTACCTTTAATCCGGAAAGAAAATGGACACAACGAAAATTTAATCAAAGCGCTGAGGGATGAGTGTTGATGAAGCCTGGAATTTGTCTTTTCCGAAAAAGCACCCCTCGATTTCGTCCAATCGAACTGACGCGAAGTTGTCAATCGTCACAAACGAATCGGACCTTCCGTCGGTCGAGATGAGGGAAAGTTTTATTCTCCACACATATACGCGGCTCTGTGTATTTTGAAATCTCGACAATTCAGTAGAAAATGAATCGAGTATCGATCCCATCCAGACTCTTCGTGATACGACGCTCTCTCATATTGCGGCTGAAGAATTTTACGAAGGGGGAACTCATAATACGTAAAATACCCATGTATAATGCATCCAACATAAAACTAAATGTATTTTCCACCCTCCCAATTATTCCAATCATTTTTATAGACCCGAAGATTCATCCTCGAATCGACTTATGAATAAAAAATCATCCCTCGAAAATCAACACAAATTCTTTATTATTTTGTTATTGAAGTAAAAATATATCCCTCCTCATTAGGAGGAAAGGATTGAAAAAGATTTTTACGCGCGAAGTATCCGATGAGAGGAAAAAAGCGTCGAGTATTACGCGATGAACAAAAAAATCTCGATGTGCCCAATCGGAGCGAAATGTCCTGTGGATAACCAGGGCTGCGGAGTCGGGGTTGTGTATGCCCTCACGCGAGCGGGAGATACACGTGACAAGCATAGAGAGAGAAGGAAAAATAGAGAAAAAAGGTAATCCCGACTGACGGAGAACCGGTCGCATGGGACGAGGGAGCGAAACGACGGAAAGCCATTGACTCTGGCTTCGAGAATTTTCTCTTCGTTTCTTCTTCTCCTCATCCCCAAGGGCTTTTCGATGATTAGATCATCCTTTCGCCACGAGCGACCCCACTCGTTTACGGCGTAAAAAATTCGCAAGCGAGTGACCCTCGAATCTGCAGTTCGTCTTTGCTTCTCTCCCCCTTGTTATGTCTCTCGTCACTCAATTCTCACGATCTTCCGACAAAATGCGTCTCATTCAACGACACGGAATCATCTCGCCTGAATAAAAAGTTGCAATTTTTCTAGCTTTTCTCGGCTTTTATTTTTATTTATTTTTTTCAGTAAAATATGTACTCGTTTATTCTCATGGCCGCGTATATCCGATTTATGAAAATTTCCGAGAAGCCATTCACAGAGAGCTTTTATTTTTTACATTTGCGCTACGATAACTCCTAGAGGATTTACTCAAATTTTACGAGGTTTTTTCACTCGACGCAGAGTATAAAAAACTGACAGGGATTGGTAAAGTACTTTTGAAAAATGTAAAAAATTAAAAAATCATGGCATATGGATCAAAAAATACAATGTGCAAAAAAATGATGGATTTATTTAAAAAATTATTTTTGGAAAGAATTCGTGTCTTCTAAAATACTAAATTGTCTGTCTTGAATAAACACTCCATCGAAGTGTAATTTTTGAAAAAAATACATATAGTAAAAAACGTTACAGCCATCCTGTATATAAAAATAACAATCTGTCCAAACTTTTCCCTACTTATAATGCTTTTATCTTCATTTTCTCTCGAATATTCAAAATTCTTGTGAAAAAATAATCTTAAAAAATCGTGAACGATACATAGCAAAAAAATAACTAATGAGCAAAAAGGTAATGACGATTTTATGAAAAAAATTATTTTTGAAAAAAATTCGTGTCGTCTAAAATATTCAATTTTCTATCTTGAATAAACAATCCATCGAAGTGTGATTTTTTGAAAAAACGCATCTCGGTAACAAACTTTAAAACCATCCTGAATATAAAGATGACAATCTTTCCAAACTCTTCCCTATTTATAATGCTTTCATCTTCACTTTCTCTCGAATAAAAAAAAATCTCGTTTCTTCTCGGGTTCGGAAGTATCCAATTTCCGAAGATTTTCAAGAGAGACGGTGCAGCGAGAACTGTCGTTTCGTCGGAGTTCTGGTTTTTTGTCTTGAGGGAGGATGGACTTGTTTTCCCGGAGAGAAGGCGATACGCGACGACAGAAAGGGGCATTACCATTTACGTTGGGGAACGTAAACGAGAAAGCTCGACAGCTCTGGGGTTCTGATACAGCTTGACGTATAAGAGAGGTCTCGTATATACGCGAGTATTATACGAACTCGTGAAGAGCTTTCCTTGTGCCCGGGACGATGATCTCCGTCGGATAACTCTCGTGGAAGGCGCCGGCGCTCGTTCGCTGCGACACGACCTCTTCGACGAACGTGACTCAAATTTATGCTCGCGTCAAACATAAATATATTTATAAGAATATATAGAGAAAATTTTCTGCATGTGTGCGATTTCTTGCAAAACTGGCGAAAAGGAGAGAGAAATAATACCCCTGACGGACGTCTGCCATGTCAAAATCATTTTACTCCGACGTCCAAAAATTCGTCACGTTTCACCATCTGATATTTCGAGAACGCCCGGGGCATTCTCGAACGTCGATTACATTTATATCGTATATATAGATTTATTTGGGTCTACCCGTATTGGAAGATATAAGAAAAGAATACACTGGGAGCATCAGCAGTGAAACGGTCGGAGCGAGTATGGCCCGGTATCTTCTCCCATATTTCAATCACGCTTTCCGTTCTCCCGGCAATCCCAGAACTCTCTTTCGTACGTTCTTCGATTCCGTCGTCCTGGAAAATTTTCCGCACACACGCGAGAGTCGAAGGAAATTCTAGCCTCGGAGGAGTGCGCCCGCAACGTTTTCTTCTCATCCCTTATTTCGTCGTCTCGGCAACCGAGAAAAGTTCGTACCGCGCGCATTTTTCCTCGAGTAAACTGGATCGACTGGCCTGTTTGGCGTTTTTCTCTCGTCCGCGCATTGGCATTGGCAGGACCGAAGGGGTAAAGAGCTCCAGGAATGGGAGAGACCAGATAGAGAGAAAAAGAAGAAAGAGAAAGAGAGAGAGAGACAGAGAGAGAAAAATGTACAGGGTGAAGTGAGTTATCGGGGCAAGGTTTCAAATGCGATTGCAACCGGACCGAAAAATCTAGAAAAATACATTAAACTCCGTACCGTTCGTATTATATCAGGCTGCATTTTACTTTTCCAGCTATCTTCTTTTTTCGTTCCTGGCCATCTTTCGATGGCCGTCTCTTCGCCTCGCGCGATGAAAAAAAAACTCACATCTCGCGATATCTTAACTGTACAGCTCCGGAGCCGCATTTCAAAACTTATTTCTCCGAAATCTTTCTGTATCTGCAGCAAATATATTGATATATAGGCACGATGAAATCGCATCAGGATATTTCATATATACGATAAGAGAAAGGGAGATGCTGGAAGAGGATTCGGGAAATTGAAGACAGCGAACGCGAGTGTGTGCGCTTGATCGTCTATCCACTTTTCATCTTATCGTCTTTCTCGCTGCAACACAAACTCCATTATCTTATCCTTTCTTCAATGTTTCGATGTGTAAAAGATATCAGGATTCGAAAAAATATACGTTCACGATTTCGGAGATGAGTTCTCGAATCGTCGACTCGAAGCCCGATGGATTATACTCGTTTCGAATTTTAGAGCTTCGTTTCTGTACCATCGCAAACTAATCGGATAACTTTTGCAGGATAGCGAGTTCTGATTTCAACGGGAAAAGCATCGGCCATTGACGAAACGCGGGGATGAGAAACGAGATGAGGGAGAGAAGAAAATTTCTGTAGGTCGTCCCGGAGTCAACGACGTTAGGAGGAAAAAAAATAAAGAGGAAGAAATCAACTTTTTTCAACGAGTGAATTCGAACGATAAGAAGTCACATCTCATTCCACATCGAGAGCTCCCTCCCGCCAGATTTCGCCCAGTCAATGCCGAGGAAAAAACGAAGAGCGCGATAGCGAAAAAAAAGGACGCGGCGGATGTTTTCAGCTTCGGAATCGAAATGTATGTGACTAGCAGGCCATGTAATTGACCTGTCGTCCACTCTGGATTTCTGAGGCAATCACGCATGAGATAATATCAGCCTCGTATGGAGAATCCAGCATGAGATGTCGGCTCCATCAAATTTTCAGGGACGAGCGGGTCACGGGTAGAAATCACGAAAAATTTCGATCGAACGGTCAAGTGTGAAATGATGGAGCCTTGCAGGGGAAAAAGGAACTACCGGAGAATGAATCGCGTGTAGAAAGAGAAAGAAAAAGGAAAGAAAAACGAGAAATAGCTGTCTCAACGTTTTCGTATTGACGAATCGTGCGAGTTGGTTTTTTACGAGCAGGAACAATTCTCGTACGTATACAGGAACGAAAAATATACGGGCAAGTCGTAAAGTTCTGTTTCTTCTTTGTCGTTGGCTGAAACACCTGCGAGAAAAGCTCACGTAGGTGGATGTTCGTTGAGGAGGGGCCAGTTCAATCGTGCGTTTCCTTTTTTTTTAGTCTCCTGTGTAAACTCCCGGGAATGTACGGATGCGTCAGCCTTTGAGCAAATGGTATATAGCCCGAGTGGAATACGTGGTTTCCTGTTAGAGCGATAAAATTCGCGTCTCTCCACGTCCCTTCAACCCCTTTGCGACGTTGCATCCCGTTCAACCTGCCGAGTTGTTCAATTGGCCACCCCAGTTCGTTCACATCGAATAAAACGAACAAACCGCTCGGCCCGAATGTAACATGCCACTTTTTTCCTCCTTACTTTCATTGGCATAGCGGTCCGAGCCTCATACGTGTGTTTGCGTATCGAGGGACGATCACGATTTACTCAAATTTCGCTTTGTTAAATTTATCGAGTGTACGACGAGTCCATTACTTCGACTACTTAGAGGAAATACAAGCCAATGGAAGTGATTTTTTCCCATTTAAATTTCATTTAATCCATTTATAATTGAGATGATCGATTTTTCGAACTTTTTGATACGGTGACACGATAAAATAACCGCATCCAAAATATCCTCAGCTAAAATAACCGTGAAGAAAATGTTGTTTACGATAGAAATAGGAGAAAATTGAAATGACATATTCATAAATGGGAGTTGCCTCCGAGTGAAGCTGCTGGTGGGGCCCAGGGGCGAAGCCCCGGTGGGGGGCTGAGGGGTGAAGCCCCCCACTGTCACAATCCTTTGTCTACTTTTTACAATTTTCTAACGTACAAACACACATGTATAGTTTTTTCAATACAAATATTTAAATATTAGTTGGTTCAATTCAATATTTCATTGGATCCATTAAATATGGACGAATCAATTAAATATTTCATTGGAAATGGCCATCTTTTTTTTTCAGTGTATATATTGTAAATACATTTACATCCAAAGCAAATGATACAAATCAAATTGGCGTGTATGGGCAATTCTAATCGTTCGACGTAGAGGGTCTTCAACAATGTATGAATATACATAATTAATATCAATATATTCAATTAATATGTAAGATACGTTCTCGAGAAAAGTTAATATATCGTTTTTATCATACGCGGAAACAACCCTACGTAATTCATCGTGATCCCTGTATTTTCCGCGCTTTTTGGGGGTAACATCGGCACCGGCAAGAATCTGGACGAGTACAATGTCTGTAATATTTTGCTCGGATTGTAAGACGTTTATGAAGCGCCCTATAATTTCGTGACTAACATAAATCTTGCGACTTAAAGCATGGTGGCAACCTTCTACAATATTGTTGGTACGTATGTGACCATGCGTTTCATCAATTGAGACTGTCATTATCCGCATTACGTTGAATTGTCTTGTGATTAAATTTCATTTTGAGAGTAGGAAAAACTAATTGGTGATCAGCAAATTGTGGCAAGGGTCTAACTGTAAATCGTAAAAATGGAAGAATCCTAAAACTTAATTTATTATAATTATTGTGAAATTACAACTTACCCGTCACCTTGACGTGATACGGCAGCTGGGCTCGCCACGTGTCCTGCATCTTTCTGTCGGGCGCGACGCAGCGATATTCACCCGCGTCCTGGTAGACGACTCGACTAAGAGTTAGCGAACCAGGTCCGCCGACTGGATCCATGTTAGGCCCGTGACCCCAACAACCGCCATCGCACTCGAGCGTAACAGCACCACCGATCTGGACTTCCATCTTCCTGGAGTCCATCGCCTCACCGTTGAGCGCTTCCGCTTCGGTCTCCAGGTCTGGATTATCTGGCGAGACAATAATCGCTCTCAATGTCGAGAATATTCGATAGTCACTATTAATAATTCATCATCCAATCAAAGCCGCTGCGAGTCATATCTAAAAAGTGATGCTCTCCTTGATTAGGAACACGAACGCAAAAACGCCTGGGGATCGGAAAATGGAAATTGCGTTCGAGCCGTTTGGGCAATCCGGTGACGTAGGATTAGTGTCATTACTGACGCACGTGATTGGAAAGCGGATTAGACCTCTCTCCAACTATATGAGTGGAATAATCTTATACGCGATGTCTGTGTGCCTGATTATGGGGAGGAGGCACGATGGGAACGCGAATTTTCATGCCAGGAGATTCGTGACGAGAACGTCATCTGTATCGTGTTCTCTACCCCTGAGTTTCTCCCATGATGAAATCCAGTTGCACGTTTCGAAGATAAACTTTGTCCCGTCCCCGCTTGAAGCACCGGTCGGCCGTCTTCAACCACGTAGACGAGCCAAGATTTTGTATCGGACTCCCGTAGGGAGCGGACGGCGCTTCTCTCGCGTCTCAATGGCTTCGTGGTTCGTACTACAGTTTGGTACACAGTTACACTGCAGATTGAGTTTCCCAATCCTGGCAAACTCCTTCTTTCCGTCCCTTTCTCCCTTCCCGATCATCGCACTCTTTCTCAACGCTATCACTTTGTTTTCCAGAACTTATACACGTATCGCGTTGTCTACGTCTTCGATATCACGTTCCGAAGCTAAAGGGAGAGAGAGACAGAGAGTGATGAAAACTAACGTATAACGCAAACAAAAGTTGTCACGCGGTTTCGCCAACGCCGGGTCCGGTATATCGAGACTTTCAGCTGGCATCTTCTTTCTCTGCGTCTACGTCTATTTTCCTTCCCACTCGGTCCTATCACGTCAATGTCCTGCGCCAACCCTTTCTACCCGGGCGAAAGTTTCGGCGTCAAAGTTTCATCCAGCAAAGAGGGTATTAGCGCCAAACTTGCTCGTACGGTTAACTTTGTTAGGGAGTATGAACGTGTAGAATTTTGAAAAGAACGTACACGAGAGGAAGAAGAGAAAAGGAAAAATAATCCGCGATGATGAAGCTATTTTTGTTAGTCCAAGGAATTCTGGATGGTTGGCAAGATCGATTTCAATTCATTGAGATATTTTGCGAAAGGATTGACAAGACCATTCGAAGGAATTGTTATCCCTTGCAATCCGCTGGATAAGGATTTATTCGTCTCTCCTCAACGCGTCCTCGACGAGTGATAACTAGCGGAAAATTAGTAACGAGCTGGTACTTCGGATGTCTGCCTTATTTTTTCTCGCTCCTCAAGCACCGAGATAGTTTTTGTTCCCGCTTTTAGCTTGGTGAGTTAAAAGTTGATGCGGCTGGTAGCAACCTTGAAGATGGGGAAGTATCTCTGTAGGGTGGCTCAAAGTTTTTGACACTGTAGCAAAGTGATGATACCGAGTGGACGGGGAAGGGAGAGAGCGAGAGAGGAAACGAGAAAAAGAAAAAGGAAGGCCAGGGCGTGGAAGATCCGGTGTAATAAAAGAGCGCTTCGCAAAACCACTTTTCTACCTTTTCTACCGACCCTCCCTACGGCGGCTCGAAATAAGGGAAAGAAAGGCTACATAGATATACGAAATCGGATAAAAAGGCAAATCAGAAAGGAGAGGAGACAGGGAGGAGGGAAGGTGAATGAAAATACGAAATGCAGAGAAAAGGGGGGCAAGGAAAAAAGGAACACGAACGTGCACACACACACACACACAGAGGGAAAGATATGACAGAGGGAAGAATGCTCGAGATAGCTCGGGCCAGTTGAGAGGAAAGGAAATGGAGTGTGCGGAACGAGGTGAAAGCTGGAGGGCCATCTAGTAGTCGCTACGGGAAGTGCCAGCCACCCTCGAACCTCATCTCGACTGTACGTATATACTGTACCTTCTAATACGGACGTACACTTCCGAGAAAACAAAAGAGATTGAATAAATCTATCTCGACGAACGATCCTGAATTGCTTTGAGCATTTTTGTTCTGAACTCTTGCATTTCTGAGAAATTTCCATGAATACTCGTTAGAATATTGAAATCTTTTTATGATTACTGTATTGTTGCGTTTAATCAAAGAGCTTCAACTTCCGACGAACATCAATACTCCAACAATCAATGCAGCCAAAACAGAGGATCCTCAGATACATGGGAAGCGAGCTAACGCGAGGTACTCGGAATAGTTGAGCAAAGCTCGAGAGGACTTTGCCGTATAGCGCATAGGGATAAGAAGTTTTTAAATATGTGTAAGAACAAACTCTGAATATCTAAGTCCCTACGAAGTTGAGATTGGCCAACATTCAAACGCTTTGGTTGAACGTGCAGAACGAGCAGCAGATTATACGTTCATGCAAAGTATGTGTTCATGCTGACAATTTCAGTGTTTAAACTAATTCCCCTTTGCTCGGATGCCTCTCATATTCGTATCACGTTGCGTATATCTACGAACACGCGTATCATCATGATTTCGGTTGGAACGCCTGTGAACCATGATACGCGATAGAACTGTAAGGAATACGATTCTCTTGCACTTCAATTATGCAAACTTCAACTTCGAAAAATCAATTTCTCCAGAGGGGAAAAATTCTTGGCTCGAATGGAGGAAAATCTTGAAGGTCTTTGTTTAAGGCAATTTTGCTTAACGAGGTCGTTTCCAGATACGGGGATTTCCTTTTTTACCTCTCAATAGAGGGCGAGGCGGAAAGGTGCGGGCACTCGTCGGCTAACAAGAAAGTTCGAGATCTCGAGCGCTCAAAGTTCATTGAGGCTGAGTGGGGTGACGATCGCGTGGCATGGATCAGAATGTAATTGGCTGGAATCACGTTATACATTGCACGAGAGAGATTGAGTAAAACAGAGGAGGGACACACGGAGAGTGAAACGGTTTAAGGTTCCGACGTCTACAGTTATATTCGGGACCGATATATACATTATTCGAACAGCGGTTCGGTAATCCCAAAAGCGATTTGGACACAATCTAATGCCCTCTCAGATGGTATACGTGAACAATCGATTATTCTCGAGAACGGGTTACGCTCGTTTTCGTGAAAGCGATCCCAAGCGCGCGCACGTCTCGCCCTCGACCAAATTGCTTAGAGATTAGACGCTCGTTCGGGCTTATTTCGGGCTCCTTTACACTCTTGACGAACGACTAATCCTTCCTCTCCATAAAAATTGTTCAACTGTTCAGGGATCTAGAATAATTGAGCCTTAAAATCCGAGCGATTTCGATTTCCCGTAATGCGTGATTTTTATTTTGTTTTCTCGTTCTATTTGTCACTCGATGGCTCTTCCAGCATAAAATGTCTGATACTGACAAGAGACTGGAATGGAATAAAGTTGAAGTACCTTCGCCTTGAAGCTAGTTTACGGAGGAAATTTGCAAATGTTGCCGCACGCGGGCCTCGAGATAATTTCCGGATGGCTCGGCGGTTTCCTCCCCTGACAAATCATCGCGGTTTCCTATTATCGCCGGCACAAGACTGTACCGAGTAGCAGCAGATTGTAACGGGGAGAGCGGGAGACCGGAATGAGAGAATAGAATGGTGGCAATTCGTGTGGCTGATGAGTCGCGGGACTGTCGCGAAAATTCATGCTCATTTCTCCATTTCGCATATTCGTTAATTTATCGATTCGTCCCGGTAATCGGAAACTGTTCCGATGAAACATGTTAACATTAATTCTCGTATGAAAAGAACTTTTTTGCTTCAATTAAAGTTTAAATACGTATATTCCGATGTGAATAAGTGGAATGCACATGTAATGAAATCCTGAATTACTCGGGATTCGCAATCAAATTTAATTCCATAATTTAATTCTGCAATTGATAAAAAAATTTACATTGCGTGAGAATAAAAAGTTCATCACTCCCACCGTGCTTTTGCGTTCGTGTGTATTTTTCCTAATTAATCCACAGCGAGAATTTTTCGTGTAATTTAAAATTTTCATTATTTTGATGGATGTAGAAAAGGATAATAAGAGCGAACGAATACCCCGAAATTTGAAATTTTTTAATTATACTCACAACGAACGTTGAGAAAATATCCGATGCTGGAGAAACTGCCAAGTGTATGACGTGTGAAACACTTGTACCATCCACTCTCGGCCCGGGTTATTTTTGTAAAATTTAGCCAACCTCCTTCGCTCTGCTCGACAGGGGGTGGCTCGTCATCTGGAAAAGACATTGAAAGTTCTATCAGTCTCAAATTTTCAAAAATTGATCCAACTAAAAATAAACCAAAAATCCATTTAAAATTAAGATTCATAAATACTCGTCTCATATCGCTACGTTAATCCAAATTATATTTTTATGATTTGTTTGAAATCAATTGCTTCCAAGATTAACATTTCAATCTCGATTACATTCAATTATAATTTTCCAATGAATTATGCACAGCTCAACTCGATAAAATCGTGCAGTGATCCCAAGCTGTACCGCAACTGCTTAAAAATAAATCACCAAAGTTCATGTAAATCAAACCGTGTACATTTCGGCGCAGCATCAATATTCTCCGTTTTTTCTGAACTATTTTTAACATCTGCCAGGATCGAAGATAGGAAAAAAAAGCGGAGAAGGATGAAAGTTTTCAGCACGTGGGATTTCAATCCGTTCGTTTCATGAAATACGGAAAAGCAAGAGAGAGAGAGAGCGTGAGGAGGAAAAAAGGAGAAGTGATGTGTGGGGGTTTAACGGTCGAATTCGCGGAAAGCCTCTTCCATCGGTGGAATAACGAAAGAGAAAGAGAGAAAGATATATATATATAAAAAGAGAGAAAGCTGCAAAAGAGGTTGCGCAGCTGTCGGTTTTCGTGCCATGGGAAGAGCCTTTGGTATAGCTCTCGTGTGCGCGCGAGTGTTCGCAGTTCTCTCCGATCCCGTAGAATGTGGGACAAAATGTGCAGTCTGAACGTGAGCTTTTTCGTTATAGTACACCCTATATATGTTAAATTAAATACATATATAGATATCGGAAGCGTTTTGGCCTTTCGTATTCCCTCTCGTGAGCTTCGAAACAAAGTTTTATGTGTCGCGGATGGTTGAACGGATGCGGGGTCAGAGGACCCGCTGCGAGAAGAGGACGTGAGCCAACCCCTCCCCTCCCCCCTGGCTCCTGAGGTACGAGCCACGGACAGTCATACTGCAAATCCAACGAGCATGGATAGTTGAGAAATCTTTTCAAAACTTTTTCTCTCCGGGACAACCTCATTCTCTGTTTCTGCTTTTTTTTCTCTCTCTCTCTCTCTTGCTCACTTTATTTCGTGTCGCGTATTTTTCGGGGGACCGCTCGGTTTGCTTTTCCAACACGCGATGGCCGGACAAGGCGCTACTTGGGTAATTCATGCTTTTTTTACGATTTCCCTCTTACCAAGTTTTTGACAAGGTGACGTACAAGTACCGTGACTTGGCACGAGAAAAAATAAGAAAATGCTTTTTTGGCTTTTTTGAAAGCATATTTGGCTGACAGCGAGACTTTTGCACAGAATTTAGAGTCCAAAAATGTTTCTAATGAGAGGAAAGGGATTGACTAATTTGCTTGATTATTAATTTGATGAATTTTTCATGATTTCATTTACGAACACACGAAAATGAGAAAAAGAAATCTCGGATCTTTTTTAATAGAGAATTCGACTGGTAGGATACTTTCGGGTTTCGGGAGCGTGAATAAAAGCTGCGTATCAAAGATGGAAAATCTTTTTGCCTGCGTCGGACGTGAATCGTCGGAACGAGAATCGGGTTTGACGGACGAGTGAAAAATCTCCTGCCATTTTTTAATTGATTGACGTTTCGCGAACGATTTCGCAGTCAGGGAGGTTGCAGGAGAGCGAGAGAGGAAACTGTAGGTGAAAAAAGTGAACGAGTGCATGAACGGGAGACAAGAGAAATAACCGGAAGTTGGATGAACGAGGTGTGTGCGTGCTCGACCGTATACGTTTTCACACGGAAGAGTAAAATTTATGGATGTATAACAATGTTACTTACCACGCCGCCATATCGGGGCGCTCGACGGATTGCTGTCCACCTCGCATTTCACGCTGACGGACATTCCCTCGACGATGGGTATCCCAAAGCCAGGTAGTCGCGTTATCACGAATGACGGAGTATCTGAAACATTTCGCGTCGAAATAAAAATTGATCAACGATGATCTCGCAGGCTCGTCAGTGATCAGTTTCCGCAATCGAAAATATCACGAATCCAGCTTTTCGGCCTCGCAAATCTCGAAATTAGATCGCAGTCGAAATCCAGGGCAATGGAGAGCAAATAAGAGAAAACAGATGCGCGAAAGGAATTTCACGTAAATATCGGTCAAAAGCGCGCTGCAATCTTGTATATCTCCAATCAAACGTCCTTTAATGAACACATCGACGGAATCCGACGAGCAATCGATACAAAGCGTTAATTGGATTCCTATATGGGTCAACTGCGACATGCGCTCCCAGTCTCCCGATAAGCGACTTGAAATAAAAAAAATGAGCGAGCTTTTCAACTGAGAATATGAATAAAGTTCCGATTGCGAAGTTTCCCTCGCAATTGCCACCAATCAGACGTAAAACGGATTCACATGTACGAGAAAGATCGCATCAGAAATGTACAAACTTCAAAAAGCCAGAAACTAATACATGAAAAATGAAATAAATGTGAATTTCAATGATTACACATATATAACATAGAAAGAGCATCAGTGAATATAATGTCGGCTTTGCGAGGTTGCCACATCTCTGTGAATATATAATGAAAAATGTTCAAATATTCCTTCCATGAAAAATTTGATTTTTCAAAATATGAAATTTTAACGAAAATCGTAAAAAAAATTGAAGTTTAGATATCGTCATGAACATCAATTGATTGTCTCAATTTTAGAAAAAAAAATTTATTAAAATCATCTAAACAGTGAATACCGATAATCCGCACACTCCCAAGTACTTTCCTGCATCTGTATAGAAACTTTGATATGAACAGTGTAATTACCTCAGCTGTCATTCAAATAACAAAAGGCTGAAAATAGCGTCTGGTTTACGAAAATAAATTGAAGATGGATCAAATCACGGCTCGTGACTGTGACTGGTTTGTCTCTTTCTTTTAATCGTCAGTCTCGCTTTCTGGCAGCGGGGCGTGAAGTTATTCACCGGGGGATAATGGGCGCAGGGCGCTCGCGGAGACAGGGACTTCAGAGAAACAATGCGAGCTTAATGAAAGCTACAGTAGCACCGGGGCGTTCTATATAACAGAGAGAAAGAGAGAGAGAGAGCTGATGGGAAGGGAGGTCTCGTGCGAAATAGCTCGTTGCCTACTTCCATAGAAATAGGCTTGCATCGTTATAACTGTTCGGCTGGGCAGCAACGTAAACGTCAAACAATGCGAACAATGCCAGTCCAGAAGTGTCCCACAGACCTCGATCGCTTAATGAGAAGTTTGACTATATAATCGGAACCATGTGCCTTGTTGGTGCGACAAACCTGCGGCCCTATTCAATGAGAACCATACGCCGTATACGCTCGCACAAGTGTAAGGATCAACTTGGAATACTCCTAAGTTTGTTTTACGTCTTCCATCGAGGGAACTTGCAAATATTTGCAGAATTTAGCTGCAAGGGCGACATTTGAAATAAATGTGACACCCGGCTTTGAAATTCCTCCTATCGGTTCTTTTTCAAAAAGTGGAGCGCGCTTCGCTGTTCAACACATTTCCAGGTCGTGTGAATTAGAGGATAAGCCGGGGATTACATGAAAAAAAATGGAAAAAAAATATTTCGCGAATGAAGGATGAGCACCTGTCAATTCTACTCTGTCAATCCGTCAGTTGAACTGTCAAGCGCGATGTTCGATAATTCGATATAATGATCATCAGGCTTGATGGACATTTCTGGAGTATTTTTATCGCTCATCAAAAGTCTGGCTGAGTATCGCGAACTCTGCGAACTTTAGCAGCCTTTTGAAAGACTTTTCAAATTCTTTCGACGCTCGAGGGTGGATGTACACTTCAAACGTTGCCTGACTGTTAATTTCTACTTCGTTATTTTTCTCCCGCTTTTTTGGCACTGTAATTACAAAATCAGCGGGGGCGAGCGAAAGTTCGACTGTTGGAATGATTTCGGGACGAATATTCGAGGGGCTCGAATTTTGGGATTTTGCCAATTAATATAAGCCTCGTCGAGCATTATCACGCCTGACGTAAACGGTAAAGGAGAAAAAGAAGGGGAGAATTGATGGTGGCAAATAAAAAAAAATATTGAAACCGGAGGTAGCACGCGAAGTTAACACTCCACTTCGCTCTTTCTCTCTGATTCTCCACGTCGATTATGACGCGCAATCGCAATCGTCCGACACCATATTTCGAGCCGCAAAAGCTCTCGTTTCCACTGCGTCACAATGAAATAAAATATTTTTTTCCCCTTGAAGCCTCGAATATCAAAATTCAGTGATAATAACCAGAATGGAAAATGGTAGAGTGAATAGCGAATTGATGGAGGCTCAGTGAAATTCGCTTTATCATCGAACTCTGTTTTTTATCGCTTTAAATCATCAGACGATAACATATAACGTCATGAAAAAAATCAACTTTTCTCTTTTTCAATGGCATTCAATGTGCTCTTTATTGTACCGAAGCTCGGAATATACCATATCCAAAAAGGTTAACAATGCCTCCAATTAAACTTTATCAAGGGCTATTTTACAATTTTATCTCGGAACCGAACTAAACTGCGAAAGAACAGTCGAGTCAGTCAGGTTGAAAACTTTTTCGAAGTAATTTGGAAAAAGGAAGTAAAAAAGTTAAGAGTTCAGGAAAGAAAGAAGAAAACGAAAAGGAAAAAATGCACCTTCGTTCTTGCTCTCTCTCTATCTCTCCTTCGCTCCACGTAAGACTGTAACGCTCTGTCCTTTTCGATTAAAGTTGCCCACTCAACGCGATCATTCCCTTGTAAGGCAAAAGCGCAATATTCCTCCGCTAAACGTATTCACGGTAATTTTGTACCCGCTCCTTCATCGAATATTTATGCGAATCTACGTCAGAGTTTTTCATCTCGACACTTGTGGAGTTTCATGGATACGAAAAATAAGAAGTGAGCGCCGGAGAAGAATAAAGAAGAAGAACGGGGAACAAAAGCAGCGAAGAAAAAACGAATTCCTGTCGCTTATTCCTTGTACGTTTTCCTATCATTTGTATATAACTGTACGTTTCAGGATTTTTTCCTCGAGTGACACCATTTTTCCAACATTTCCCATCTACACCCGAGAAAATAGGATAACTTGATGGAAAATTGATTTTATCTCACCTGGCGATATGAGAGAAGAAAAAGCCAAAGAGATATTTTCACACCCCCACGCTGTAATTTGGTGTGAAAAGTATTTTTTTTCCGAACTGAAATCGTTATCGCTCTGGTATCTCAAATGCGAATGAAAAGAATTAACTTTGCTCTGTCTCTCTTGAAATTCGATACAAAAATCCTCTCAGCATTCCCTTTGTAAAAAATATCGCATTTACAATGTCATTTTAAAAATTCATACCGAAATTGAGTTTCTTCGATGATTTATTATACCCGGGAAAAAATTTACATGAGCGTAAAACTATTTTTTTTAACTTTTTTTCTTGCCTCGGAGCTTCTTCATTTCGCGGAGGAAGAAACGCGTAACAGATATTATCGATTATCGATACGGCGATACCGGGGAAATGTATGATGAATCCGCGGGTACAACAGGATAGAAAAAAAAGCATACCGTGCATCGGAGCTGCATGAAATTGCAATCGTAAATGCAAAGTTCCTGAGAGAGGAAAAACAAGCAGTGGAAGAGATAGTGAAAATGGAAAAGAAAATAAAGCAAAGGGCAAGGAGCCGCGTATATCGAGGATAAAATGAATTTGCGTCTTGTATACGGAAAATACGTATGTATAAATGAGAGGTGAAAAGACGACCGGGGAGGAATAAAATTACACAGAGTTGCGAGAAAAGCGACTATTTTCGCCTCCGGCTGTACAGTTATTCATACGAAACGAATGTCCGCTTTTTTTCCGGAAGCTGTCGCATCTTCGTCCGACCTCATACATAATGTGAGCGGGAAAAGTGAAAAAAAGGAATGTAAAAAAAAAATGAAAAAGGCAGCATCCGCGGGTTTTTAAACGAAGTGTCGCCTGCACGTGGTTTTGTGGACTCTTCGTAGCGTCTAATCCTCTCGTACGCTAGCTTGAATTTTGTAATGAGCATGGAATTTGAATGCCTCGGTACGACAAGGAAGGAAAAATAAAATGAGGCTAACGTAACTCTTGTGTGGGAGCTACGACGTGTTACAGAGAGAAAAAATGTCACACTTCCCTCTGACCTACCAGAATTCTCTTTCTCCCTCGGCGTTTTTCTTCAAGGTAAGAGAACGAGAGTATGTGAAAAAAAGGAAGGAAAAAATTGCTTTTATATACATGCAGAAACATAACGAAACACGCGATCCGGACAGACGTAAAATTACGCGTGCCGGAGACGCGTTCCCGGTTGCTTACACGTGTACACTTTTACATAATACACGTCATCCTGTTTTTATATTTTCCCGACAGCAGGAAAATAACTTTTTCGAAAAAAAAATTCGCCATTCCGAAAAAGCGTTAAAACACGATACCGGGGCATGAAACTTAATACACATGAACAAAAATTCATCGCATACGATTGGAAATCCGGGAAAGCGAAATTTCTGCCTGGCACGGGCAAGATAACGCACTTTTTTAAATTGAATACTTCAGCCGAGATTTACTAACGGCGAAAAACGCAATTTAATATTTTTCGACGATATGAAAATTTCGTTTATCCCAACTAACAATAACGGTTTTTATTGATTCAGGGGAAAAATGGAGATACTCGAATTGGGTATGAACTTTATAGGATCGACAATGGGCAGACTCGATACAGGATTCTTTATTCTCGCTGAGAGCGAAAAGCACTTTTGGTACAAAGTCCGAATGTGTGCGGGGAGAATAAACAGTGATGTATACCCACTCGTACCGTTTCGAATACGTCTACAGTGACGTTTAACGGGGCAACGCGTACACGAGAGTCGGCTGAGAAAGAGTGAAATATAGAATGAAAAAGGGAGGAGGAAGAGAGAGAGAGCAAGAGAGAGGGCGGGAGAGACTTCTGGCGCCCGGAAGACCCGTCAGGAGAATCGATGATGGATGAATGAGATATATGAATGAATGGTTGAAAAGAGAGCTCTCGAGTCGTTTGTTCCTGTTTCCGTAGGCCCTCGGGGGTTTTCATCCCTCTCCGTGCTCATATAACTATTCCGAACAACTTCGAAAGAGTTCAATAGGGGTACAGCTTATATGCGCCGGCTTCATTTGGCACTTTGAGAATCCGATGCAAAATCACGAGACTCGAAGAGGCCGTCGAGCTCTCGAATATCCCTGACAAAAGGAAACTTAAATATTTACAAGACTCCAATTATTCTCCGACATTCGGAATATCTCTCGAGTGCATACAGTTGAAACTTCCTCGATTTTTTCATTTGAAAGAAAATTTAATTTCCTGGATATTTTTATTTCTTAAAGTATAGAGTAGTCTATAAGGTTCATAAGAGAAGTAGAACACAGATAAGACCAACAATGTGGAGTTTATATAACTTAAGAAAAAACTACAAACCGATCAATATCCGTACCATGGAAAGTCCAATATTCCCTGAAATCGAAAAACTATCTATATTTATATTTATACTGAGATCTATTTAGATAGAAAGCTATTTGATAATGCGAGAAGTGATCCCGAAAAGATAGCTCCGCTGGATTCCGAGGTTTCGCGCGAGAGAGAGACAGCACGAGGAATCCGTCGATTTATGGCGAGTTGCTTCGCATAATTTATTACAATATCGATACTGGATCGAGGATGATAAAGCGGAAAACACATAAGCGCGAAGAAGGGTCCAGGTGCGGGAGCAAATATTCCGGCTAACAGTGGATAAATCAAGGGAACGGGGCTGAGTGAGATTGGTTGGAATCGAGTTTATACGTATAGAAGTAAACGCGGAGATGCAAGAGGTAGAGCTGGCTGGCTGGCTGCACCGTTGTGCTGCATACTGGCACAAAATCGTGGCTCTCTCCGGCCCGGAGACAATGGAATCCGGGGAATTCTCCGAGACGGAGAAATGGCCGGGATAAAGAGGGTGGCGAAAAGGAGAGATATAGCGAAATAAAAGAGCATAAACGACGGATGTGGATGAAGAGAAGGAAAGGAGAGAAGCGAGCGTCGCGATAAAGAAGGTTGTTTGTTGCCTCATTGGCCAGGACTGTTTGCGAGCTTCTATACGACTCTGGCCAACCGGCAACAAAAGAAAGGAATGAAAAGAAATGAAACCTTCGACGCCAGATAAGCGGCACGACCTAATACGACGATAAAAAAAAGGAAATGTATATGTTGAACGTACGTATTTATTTCCGTTATTACGTCCAGGACTTTTACTGTTGGCTAAATGAAAATTCGGCACCATGTGTGTCGTTGAATATCAATGTGTACACGCGAGATCCAAATTAATACGCGGATCATCGTCGCCTTCGCTTTTAGTCGGGTTGAAAAAAAGTGGCGAGCAGGAGAGGCGATGAAGAGTCGCGTTTGTTTCGAAAGAAAGGCCCATAAACACTCGCAAATTTTCTCGCGCTGTCCTCCAGAAACCAATCCCGGTAGTACTATAAATATGAAATAATTTTCCCCGAAGCTCCATCGGGGCGTAAAACGACGGAAAAGTTTGCCGGCGTGTATAATACAGCGATGAGAGGCGGCGGAGGGAGAGAGAGACGAGTATCTACATACACTCCGGGGGCGCAAGTTTCGGGTCGCGTAGTCTGATGTTTTTGGCATTGACTCGACGAGAGAAAAAGAGAGAGAAAGAAAGAGCTCTTTACCCCATAGTTTCGAGAGTTCACAAATGAGAGTGCGAGCGGACATTCAAAGAGAGAAAGAACTAGAGAGAGGGAGACGGAAAATGAAAAAAGAGATATCAAGTAAAAAGGCCTTCTCTCTTTCCCTGCCAATGAATTGTAACCTCCGAGATTTTGCTTGCACTTTGCCAGCCAACTCGAACGATAGACGCAGAGAGCCAAGCCAGAGTCGTCGTTTAAGTTGGGACAAAAAAGCCAGTGGATGAAGAAGCGCGAAGACCGAGACAGTGTGCTTCGTTTATCGTTGAATGGGAGTGAGAGAGGAGAGTCGGAGAAAAAGGAATCGAGAGAAGGAGGGAAAGAAAAAAAAGAGAGAAACAGAGAGAGAGAGAGAGTTAACGGGTATTGGCCTCTTTTGGCCCGGAGACAACCTCTGCAAATCCTCCTTTATCCGTACAGTAAAACGTAACTCCCATAGCCCGTCCCACTCACGAATATCTTATGAGAACGTGCAGAGAGGGAGAGAGAGATAGGAGAGCCGGAGCTCCGGCTGTCCAAGTTGTCTCTTGCCGTTTCCTTCGCCTCCCCACCATTCACAACGTCCGCACGCTGCTCCTTGCCTCCCGCGAAAGCTCCCAATCCTTCCGACCTTCCAGCTAGTGCTCTCTGCGACTCTCGGGGACCTCAACAGCGCCGCAGTAGTGCATCTAATACATGCAGCGCCATAATACCTCCACGCTCGTCCCGCGCAGCCTCCCTCCCACTTCGTTCTCTTCTGTCTCCTCTCGTTGAGAACGTACCTAGGTGTACGAATAACTTTTCTCCGAGAAAGATTACAGGAAGTAATTCCACCGAGAAGTAAGTACGAGGTAGAATTTCTCATTCGGGCGCAAAACGAGGGAGGACGAGCATCACACTGGGTGTCTCAGAAGTAAGTTTCAATAACGCGGAGAAATTCCGTGAAGCGATTCTGAGTTAAAGACTGAAGTAGAAACATTCTTCGATCTAATTGAATCCTGAAGAGATGTTGATGAAAGCTCAACCAATGAGAGAACGTTGATACGATAACTCAATACCCGGTAATCATTGGCATGCTATAGTGAAAACTACCTTTATTGACTCTCCAACTCCAAACTCCAAATTCCCTCCAGAATTGAATTTTCAGATTATCGGTACCTTCAATGGTATTCGGTACTAGGACACCCCGTATAAGGGATAGTATATAAGAAAGTAAAGTCAAGATGGAGCCTCTCGCAGGATGAAAGAAGATGAGGAGGAGTGACCCAGATAGATATGTATAAAAGAGGTACGATATAATGGAAGAGATCTCTCACGGATTATAGTCACAGCAGGAAGAGGCTACTCAAGGCTAACATTGATCGATAACCAAGAAACGTTTCTTCAAAAAGATTGAGCTGAAGGTTGCATTCGATCTTCCCCAAAATTTTCCTCCGGACGTGGAGCTAGCCAGCGCTTGGCCAACTTCCTGCACTTCCCATTGACACCGAACAATCAAGGAAGGAAAAAAATTGGGAGTGATAGATGGCCATCTCTGATAGAGGACTATCGGGCTGTCATCAATAGACATTGGTGAAGGCTGATCGGAACATGGGTCCGGAATCGTAACCCTCCCTCTCAAAGTTCGAATGTTCCCTTCTCCTCCTCCAGCTTTTCCATCATGACATCACGAGTTCGATGCAGCCAGTCGTCCCACAACTCCTGCGGACCTCGTGTAACCATCCTCTCTGGCTGAGCGCGCCCCTAGTTCACGCTCTATCGCGATGCGAAGCTTGTAAATCAATTACGAGTTCCGGGGCCTCGGAGTTCTCGGAGAAATGGCACGTACATTCCGACAAGTTTTCGAGAAAAGGAACGTTGACGTGATCAGCAAACTCATGCCACAGACTTTCCACCTCGTCTCCATCTTTCTCTTGTCTCTTGTTCTCCTTCAGTTCAGCTTCCTCATCATTTAGTGTTTATATTCGATCCTCATTCCAAATTCATAACTCATTTTGTATCTTGTTTAAACTTCTTTTCGAAATACCATAATGATTTACACGTAGTCGGAATACATGTACCATGAATTCAACGCATATTTGCCTCCAGAAATTGGTCATCTCGTCACCATGACTCGCAGAAAAAGTGACAAATGGCAAAGCCATTAAAATTTGTACGGAATAAAGTTCCTCCAAGGATACTCTTGTAGACGCGTGACAGAAATGAGGAAGTGAAGAATTGTTGGAAAAGTTATGTACACGTTTGCTGAGGATGGAACCCGAGACGCGAAAGTTCTCTTGTTGCTTCGACAGCTCGAAACGATACCACACGCTTCTTCCTGTTTACCGTGCACTTCTCAACTAGCGTGTTTACTCCGTCTGGCGCATTTATCGCGTCTTGAAACTCTCGACGGTAAGTCAGATGCGATATCGTCGCTCCACCAAGCTCCAGCAGAGACGCAACGGAGCTCCGGAGTCTATTGACTTCATGGATATATAATCAAGCCGAGGATTGTGGGTCGAAGGGTGTTGTCGAAAAGTATATGGAACGAGCGTGTGCGAGGACCTTCTCCTCAAGTGCCCGCACACGGATCCACGTCAGCGCGTTAACTTGACTATGATTGATCGAGAGAGCGCTGATTTCCGAACACGACATGAATGCGATGAAACAGGTACCTCTCCCAGTTTTCACTATCACAAGAGCCGATTTGCCGCAAAATGCGAGCACATAGCTCTGCGGATATCTCATACATTTGAGGACTTCTGGCTTCCGAATATAATCCCTCGGTCCGTCAAGCACCACTCGCCAGACATGGAAGGAAGCCGGAGGAAACCGAAGGAACCGCTCTGACCCAGTTAACTTCCATCACCAAACTATCATTTTGCCGAAACAAAAACTGGCAGGATTAATCCAAGTTTTAATCCTCAAGTAATGAATGCGGTTCTGGAATGGATGACCAATGCAGGCGAATTCGTTAGTCATGCTGGTTTTTTTGTTAAGACCCCGAGAAGATGGATCTTCGACTGAAATAATTATGGAATCTGGTCGTATCATTTATTTTCCGGTGCGTTGATAGTCATTTGTTCTATCGACACTCATTCATCATTCTCCTGTACATCCTTCCGAAACCTTTATGAACGAAGAACGTTTCTCAACGAAAAACTTGATTACTTCTGTCGGAGGAAAAATACCACGGGATCTCGAGAGATCCCCAGTAATTTGTACACGAATTAAGCAAAAGGAACGTGAGTAGATTGAAGGTGGAAATGTAGGAGGTCCCGCAGAGCAATGAATCTCTTGATGCAACCGGTAAATGTTTTTGGCACATCCGGTAAGCATTCTCGTAACTCGAGACGTTATTCTACTCGCCGACTTCTATACCACTCGGAGCTTCTACTCATGGGCAGAACGGAAAATAGAGACAGAGATAGAGATGCTTCTCGGAGCACGCGGGCAAACCGATTGTTGGTCGGTGACATTGACGAGCCTCGAGTTTCAAGTACAAGACAGATGCAGTTACTCAGGAGACTATTCCGTGACTTCTCGCGATGGTTCGCTTTTCCGGGGCTTTCTCCGGGCTTTGAGGAAAAGACACAAATACGTGTATAAGAAAATTCTACCAACAAAATAAAGGGAAATAACGCATACCGGGAGAAACGACTCAGACCGACGATTCCCTTTAACGTTTCGGTGTATGAAAAAGGTTCTGGCCTTTCCTCTCCAAAAAATAAAAGATTTTACAGATACCGTTACAAAGAGGAGTAATTAATTTTGTACCGCAAGAAACAGCGTAAAATAAATAGCCCGGATTCAATCGTCAATCCAAGCAAAACAAAAATGGACCAGCTGGAAATTGCTTCGGAGTATTTTCATTATCAGTTTGAATGCAAATATATAAACGAAAATTGGATCCTGGCAAAGTTTCGAGGTACAAAAAGTGTTCGGTCGGAATTCGAAAAAACTAAATGAGATTTCGTGAACTGAAGCGTGTTCACATGGAATCGGGAAAAAGTAGTACTCGAGTACTTGAAGTCAATCCAAGTTTTGCGAGTCGTTTTTTTCTTCCCTTGTGAGACTCATGCAAAGTTTTTTTTAAATCGTACGACCTGTCATTGAAGATTTAATAATCTTCTTGCCGGTTCGACGAACTTTTCTTCACTCTCTGACGTTCGAATGGCGCTTGAGAAATCGGTACTCGAATCACGTAAAATTACTCGAGCCTATCATCGGCGGTGACATGATTCTAAAAACATGAATAATATTCGGATTGATACGTTTTTTCCATTCGGCTGACGCAAGACATTTCAAATTCACCTCTCGACCTCGACGGGGTATTTTCCTCGTGATCAATAAGTGTTTGTGGCAACTCCTTGCAAAGCTTTCCTTCCCGGAGCCTCCGTCAGCCTTCGCTCTCGAGTTTTTTCTCTCCTCCAGGAGGGACCCCATGGCTTCCACCCCTCGTGTGAATTTCCGTTTTCCCTTTGGAAAAGCGACTCAATTGCTCCGTCAGGCATCACCGCGAAGCTCTCGGAGCGAGGGAGACAGAACGAGTGAGCTCGAACCTTTTCTGTCGTTCCGAACAACCGGGAATCGTTAAAAACCTATTAGCGCAAAAAAATCTTCGTGAACTATCGGATAAATGGGGGTCGTTGAAAAAGAGAGCGACAGAAAGAGAGTAAGGGAGAGAGAAGGAGAAAGAAAAATCCTGCTCTAACAAAGCCCGTTTTAACGTTCAACCTATATACGAGCTTCCTTCCTTTTTTTTCTCTTCCTCTTCAGTTCAATCACATCGTTCTCCACTCGCGAAGCTTTTCTACTCTGGTGCATGCAAAAAAACATCGACGATATTTTCCGATATCGACGTAATAACGCCCAGCTTGCCTCTCAGAGCGATCGAATTCATCTCGTTGTTTCGAATTCAGATGACTACGATTATCGAGGTGTGAAACACAGCTCCGATTTTTTTTTGCAAAATTTCTTAAGGGATATACTTTCGAGACCGAGAAGATACAAGATCGCGCAGAAAAAAAATTCATTTCCACCGTCGGTTCGACGCGCGAATACTTTTTTATTAATACAACGAAATATATTAAGATTAAAAAATGTCGCGAGAGGATCGCGCTATAAAATGGATGATAAAATATTATCATCTTTCAGAGTAGAGCGACAGATATTCGCCAAGGCTAGAAAGTACAGCGCCGCTGAGAAAAGTTCGGAGGATAAGGTGAAGAAAAGCAAGCTCGTCTACGATCTTTCGCAACCCCCTGACTCCGCTTTCCTTCACCTCACGTTGCGTTTCTACTTGGTGTTTTTGTTCGTGCAAGAGTTAATCCCAACGCCAGCAAGTTTTCCCTGAAGACTCTCCGGTACGAAACTCGTGGCATTGGCTCGGAGGGGTGCAAAGCAGAGACTTTGTGTTCCCAGACCTTGGTCGCCTGGAGAAACTCGCGGAGAAGAAAGAGAAGAGCCGAAGAAGAAGAAGAAGTAGGAGAAGAAGAAGAAGAGGAAAGAGATGGAAAAGGAAACAGCCTGCACGGGCGAGTAGTAGGGACTTCAGCGAGAAGAAAATAAACTACATCGCATAATACACAGCTCGTGGTATACGCGATACGACGCGGCGGGACGTTAAAGGGCAAAAGAAGCGAGTGTACGTGTACCCAGAGTCACGAGTTACTTAGCGGAATTGCACTTTCAACGCGACTATCCTGGATTAATTAAGTTTAGATCTCGCACAGAATTTGCACGTGTGCGTGCCAGACGCTGACAAGCCTTTTGATAAACTGCGCGTCCGCCATCACCTCCTCCATATTTTATTACGATCGATCCTAAACTTTCATCCTTTTTAATATTTTATTACATCGGGGATTTTCACGAATTTTACGAAAAAGGTATCCAAGCGCTGTTTCATCTCAACTTCGCCTCGGATCATTTTGCTCTCCGGTGTCCTTTGATGGATCTCGATTTTTATTATTTGTTCATGACCATAAGAGCGCTTGTTTGATAGCTTTGAGTCCCCTGAGCCTAGGTAACCTCTCATTACACAAGTCGTGAGAAAACTTTGTCACATAGCCGCACATTAGTGTCCCACCGTGCGGGTCTCACGAAAATCGAGTATAACTAATTAATGTAGTCAAATTGTGCATACGCTTCGCTCATAAAACAAGCGATTCGCACACGCTCGCGCGTTGAAATCGTCACATAAATTTCCACTATGTCGCGTTGCATCTCGCGCAAAACTTTCCGTGAGAGCTTTCAACACTCCGTGAGTACTTTGTATCAAAATACAACTTCATGTACCTTCATGCGAAATTTTCGATGCGTGAAAGCACTAAATTTCAAAGAGTCACAGTAAAATGCGAGCCTGATCGCGACGTCAAATGAAAATTGAGATGAAAAATAGATTAGGAAACTCTCAGAACTGCCAAAAATAAAAAACTACATTCCGAAATTTTTTCACTCGAATATCCGGTTAAGGACAGGTGATACGTTTGATACTGTAAAATGTGCGTAAAATTTTGTTACGGGACGCATGAAAACTTTGTCCGAATTTCTACATAGTTAACGATTATGGGACTCTAAATTTTACGAAATTTAACACCTTTTCTTATGGAAAATTTACGTTCTTGTCTTAAATTAACAGAAAAGCTACGAGATCGTTATGAAACTTTCTATACGCCACATATGCGTGCCTGATAATATAAAAACTTGAGATTGTTAAATCAAAATTATATTTTTAATAATTTTCAAGCAGCGACAATTAAAATTATTTAAAACATGAGCTCGAAACTTTGTACGATATCGTGGCTAACGACCAATGATTTCTCGATGTTTTTTAAGTGATAGTCGAATAAATATTTGAATTCGATGCAATAATAACAAACAACTTACATTGGACGTCGAGTAAAATGCTGGCATTCATCGGTATCGGGAGAGTGATATGGCGAGCTGTGCACGTGATAGTGGCATTGTGGTGTCCCCGCAACACCTTGAGATGAGCTCCGCTGTGACCATTCTGTTGGGAGGGCAGGACGGTGAGATTGTCCGGCGGTTGTTCAGGGCCGTCCAGCGTCGCTTGTGACAGTATCATGGCCCAGGTCAGTATCGGCGGTGGATTTCCACCCTCGGCTGCACACTCGAGCGTCAAGTCTGAGCCCTCCTTAACGGGGACAAATTGATTACCGGGATCCAAGCGACGTCCGTCTATCAGCAGGTAAGTCCCGTGTGGCGCGTCTGCAACAGGAAATGACAAAGCTCCATTTACCATGCTTATGTATACCGAAATTACGGCGAGTATCTATTTTAACCCCAAAGATTGATTCCACTCGAGCGTTAATTTACTCAACGAGCCGAAGAATTCAATCAAAAAAATATAAATAATTTTTATCCTTATCGTTTATAAAATACAGATATAAAATAACAAGTATTAAGTATTTTGATGTATACGCAAATTTATTATTTAGATTCGTAAACATTCTTTTTTTTACTCGATAAAGGAGAAAAATGGTTTTCAATTAACTTAAAAGTTTCTAGATTATTCCCTCGAGTTTTTCGGTGTACGAATTTTCGAAGATTTCCCCAAATGTCTTCATTCGAGTGCGCTTCGTCGAATCTACTCCGTTTGGGAAAGATAAAAAAGGGGAAAAAAGAGCAGCGGAAACATTATTCGTCTCGAATGGGTCCTCGCGTTGGGACGCGGTAATTCTCGCTTCCGCGTATCCGGGGGAATAAGGGTGGGCATAAGGGTTGGAAATACATACACGTATATACGTATATAGGGGTGTATATGCGGTTAGATTGCTAGAGAGAGTAACGGGTATTCCGCAGGATACTCCGCGGGTGTTAAGCCGGACTGTTCTACATTAAGGAGCCGGAAATGCCCAGCAGCAATATACACACAGACTTGGCCAGAGTCGGGCACAAATACACCGCGTTTTCCTCTGAAAAGCTTCTCTCAAGCTTCCCTGAACAATAACCGGCTAACCGGTTACACGCCCGGTGGGAATGGCCTCGTTTACACTTGCCACCCTTGCCAACAAAGAAGAAGAAGAAGAAAGGGAGGGAGAGAGAGAGAGAGGAAGAAAGGAAGGCAGACTTTCATCCCTTAACTTCATTCCCTCACGCCATAACTAGACTCGAATGAATCCAAACTATACGCGACGCTTCGGGTTATGCGTTTTCCCTTGTTGCCACGCAAAGTTAATGCGCACATGACGCGTATCAAGTTTGACAAATTTATTCACAATTTCCCTTCGAAATCCTCGCGAGAGTTTTCTCGAAGACGCGATAATCCGATAAATTATGAAGATGTCGAAGCAGCTGGGGTCGAAAATGCTGAGGAAAAATTGATGGATATACGTATCTGAGTTGTGAGGAAAATACAAGAGAGTGTACACGGAAAGATGTACTTAAAAAATGACTTTCGATAACCAAAATAATAAAATGTGGATCGAGACTTTTGAGCAACAGTAAGGAAAATTCTTCTTGCGATGCAAAAATGAAATTCGTCGCGAATCAAAATCGGTATGAGAAGAAATTGTGAACACTGCGAGATTTGAGACACGCGACGAAAAATTTTATTGCGAAACAGGGATGGATATTCAATACGAAATATGATGAGAAAACGGTCGTGGGTTCTGATGGGACAGGAAGACGCAGACTTTTGCCAGGATCCGGCAAATTTTTTCCCCTCAAGAAACCATTTGGCACACGTGTCACCAAATTACAACGATCATGCACATGCCGACCGAACGAAACCCGAGAATATCACTTGGCAAAGTTTCGTAATATTCTATACAAAATATTCAGATGTTCGGGCATTAGAAAAAATCTTTTTGTCCAAACTTTCGAAATTATAGAAATTTTGAATATCCGGGAAGTAGCGATTTTAACTAAAATTACAATATCCATACATCAGTCGGGGGTGATCGACCTCCGAGGGCTTCAGGGTGTTCCAATTTCGCTCGTTCTAATATAGAAAATCGCGGGATCATGAATTTTCTTTAACGTTCGTTATATAGCGAGACACTCAAGTTTTCTTGCTTGCTTGCTCTCTCTCTCTCACGATGTGTTCTTCCACAAATGAAGTTTCGCAACTGCGAATAACGATTGAGAATGCGTATATACTGGAGGAAAACGAGAATGGCGGAGATTGCATCTCTCGTTTCGAGGTTAGTTATATATACGTATGAAGCATAAATATGCCCGAAGGAATACGCCGCACACACATACACACGCACACACCCACACACAGAGAGGGATCCCCTTCTCTCTTTAATCACTGGATCCCCGCGAGCTTTCTCAATTTCATTTCGGGGATTCCTATACGAGAGCTTGAGCCACAAAAGTCGAATAGGTTATACATATCATATACATACACATTCAAATGAGAAAGTTACCCATTGCCTTCTCATTATTTTATTTCGTTCACAAACATGTCTCAATCAGCGAGAGACTTTTTCAATTTCAACTTCTCCGAGATAAAACAAAAAAAGTTTACCCTGCAATAATGTTTACCTCTCGAATTTGAAAATTTACTTGACTTTTTTTTGCATTTTTTTAGGAAAATGTTATGCAATCACGTTCGAGAAATAAGTTTTTCTTTTAAGGTGGATTCGTACTTTATTCACTCATTCATTTTTTATGAACATTTTCGAAAGTTGTATAAGAGGAAAATTTATCGATTCCTCCATAAGGCGCAGCTGTTACCCTTCATCGTTTAATAATCATAATCGCGTAACTTTCGCGATAAAAAATCAGACTACACGGAGGCCTTGAAAAAAGTACTCGAAGTCACTTTAGTTTGCTTCGGGTCTTATGTAAGTTTAGAAAAAACAATCATAAAAATATATATTTTAATGGTAAAAGCTTAAATGTATGTTGAAACAAGAGATTATCAGCGACAACCATTGATAAAAACGCGAGGAAGAATTCCAATTGGAATTTTTCTTTAGAGGGGATGTAAAAAGTTTTGCTTGCCGAAAAAGGTTGTACCAACGATTCGGCGTTCGAGCAATGTCTCTTCCAATAATCATCCAGATTGCTTGCGAAGGAACCAATAAATAGACAAGATTCAGAAGCCGATTGGTTCCGTGCTCAGGAACTCGCACGCATGACCGCGCTCAATCGACTTTTCGTTTTCTCGTCGTATTGGCTTCGATTCCTCTCTCCCCAGTCTCTCATCTTGTCATTTCGTACGCGGAGACGTAGAATCTGGTGTGGAAAGATTAGGGGGAGCTGTTTTTGCTCATCCGAGCTGAACATTCCCGTTATACGTCGAAAGTTCATAAAGTTGTCGAACTAACGAGCCACAGAGTATTATCACAAATAACGTAATCGGGAAGGAAAAGTTGTCCGACGTTTCGTCAAAATCCACAGCGATTTTTAAATTCATCCGAAAATGTCTAAGGACTCAATTTGCTGTCTTATCCATTGAAAATGAACGAGGTTACGGTCTCAACCACCGGGCTGAAGTAATTCAATGATATAACATTTTGATATCAGACGCTACTTCGTCTCGCAAAGTTCGACCCACTAACCAGATTAAAGCGGCGAAACTATCGCTCCTCCTATAATTTATCATAGAATTCCCCCGGAAGTTCACATTATTTTGCCGACTTTCCACAATAACGGAGTTTAAATTGAGCTACCGTTTTTGAGCGCTCTAACATTTCGTTAGGAAATTTCCTCACAATTTCCGAGGTTAAGGAAATTTCATTATGTCAGACTGCTCAAAAACATCAATTTTGTAACGCATATCGAATATTAGTTTACGAAAAGAAGGTTAGAAAGGTCACACCTCGTGTATTTTCGTTTTATCATGAACTGCATGAGTTTTCGCTGGAAATCGTGGAAGCAGGTACGTGTCTGATACATCACATGTCAGTTGGGTGAGAAAAAGCGAGAAAGAGTGCGAGGAATGAGAGAGAGAGAGAGAGGAAGGGAGAAAGCCACTCACGAAAGTATATATGAAACAGCGAGTGACTAGGGTGTGAGCGGAGAACGAGGGAGCAACAGGTGCGCTTTCACCTGCCTCGAATAAAAAGGATATGGAGCAACGGGTTAGCGAATGTATACATGTATAATACATACAAGAAAGCATGTAACACGAACGAATTTCGAAAATAGAAGTCACACCGACATAATTCCCGTCAAGCCTCGTCTGTCGATAAAATCGTCTTGCCACGTCGGATTCATCGACGGGTCCTCCAACTTTTCGATAAGTTGGAATAAATTTGATTTCCGAGAAGAATGTATAAACTGCTTCTGCGTGATGGCGAGTCGAAGAAAAACGTCCACGGAAGATTATTTATGTTCCGGAGCTTGAGAAACCCGAGGTGCGCTCTCTGGCGGGACGCCTTGGAACTAGCATGAAAAAAATGGCACTGTACACGTCAGCGACCGATAGGAGCTGAGTCTCGGACTCTGGAGCTTCCAATTTCTCAAGATGTCTTTTCCACTCTTGACGAGGAGGGTGAGAATTCTTTAAAATGCAAATGAACCCACAGGGGAGGAACAAGCGCGAAGAAGAATTCCCAGTTTTTCCGGTATATAGACGTTGAGTCCATTTTGTTGGCAAAAAAAGTCCGTTAAAGCTGGAAATATAATATAGAGTGATTCGAAATAAAAGATAAGCTTGATAGAGGACGATCCCAAACTGCTTACTCAGCACGATCATTTACAACTTTTTTTGAGCATCCACTCTATATAATTTTCTTGATGAAAATGGTCTATTAAGAACTGGATGAAATAAATTCAGAAAAAATACATCAAGCTCCTAATTCCTTGTATTTTCCCGCAGTCTGATAACGTAAGAGATCGCGCGTTAAACGGTGGAAGTATACGCGAGTCGAGCATGTTAATTGAGGTTAGCTTTGGTCGCTTTAATCGCCCGTATACTTCAACTGGATTTTGGCCTATTTGGCATTATGCCCGGGGAAGTATTTAGCGAAAAATAGCGACAAAAATATAAGCGAGCAGCAAAAAATCCGGAAAGACCAAATTCTCGACGGTTCAAAGTGTTAAATTCCGCGGATTACGTTCTTTCACTGAAATTCCCATTTCTCTTTGGAAAGAAAAGGACGAGAGGATCGATAACGCAAGAAAAACGCTACCGCAACGGACTTTTCTTTCGGTCGCTTCATTTTTCTCCTTCCTCAGGATTTTCCCGTATTTCGCTCACACGTTCCTGCTTCGATGATGAACGCTTTTTTCCCTGTTATTATCTATCCTTCTTTCCTTCATCCTTCCTCGAACCTCTACATCTCTCAAAGACACTCCCTCCGGTTATGTGCCTGAACTATCACCCTGCACGTCGGAAAAAGCTCCTCCTGTTCCCATGTCAGTTTTATCGTCTCACCGCGTTCAATATTTCGTCGATGCAATTGATCCCCTGGTGGAGATACCGAAAAATATCAGTACCTGCAAAATTATGGTGGCGAAGAATGACTATCATTGACCAGAAAAGATTTATTTTTATGATTATTATCAGCAATAATAATAATGACGAAAATTAATCATGTTGCGAATAATTTATTGAAAAAACAGAAAGAAAAATTTTCATCGAACTAAGAACTTTTTTCGCATCATCTATTAACGTATTCCATCCGTTTTTGTGAAAGATTTGAATAGATTGCATTTGTATGTGTATTTATAGGGGAGCGGTCTAGATCTGACCTCATTCAGGATCGCGATTGTATTTCATTGAATTCACTCGAGCCATATTTATTCAACCCTTCAATACTCTCGTAAAATTATGAGATTAACGACGTCACATATAGTCTCTTCGTCTATGCATGAAGGCAGCACCGAGTTTAAATGGAATTATTCTGTTACCCTGTCCTCGTGAATAGTATAACTGTGCGAGATAAGAAACTCGAGGATCCCTTTTGTTTTCACGGAAGGAAAGTAAGAGAGAGAGAGAAGGAGAGGGAACGGTGAGGGAGGAGAAAGGGCGATCCATCTGTGTGAGAAGCACCCGCGCAATAATCTCTCTCCTTTTCTTCACTTCTCGTCTTATCCACGACAGAGCAAGGCGGATATAACCAAGTCTCGTTCGCGTCTGGATGTAATTTAATTAATTATCTCTCCGTTCGTCCGCCCAAGCTTTCTTCCACCGTTCATTCTCTATTTTTTCCTCTTGCGGATGAAATTTTTACACCAATTAATAATAATGACCACTGTATGCGCTTCACTTTCGGAAACCTCTTCTCACTCCAACTCGATAAAATGGAGCAATAAAATAAAAGAACGGTGGAAGAAAAGCCAAGCAAACTTATTAGAGAAAAAGCTTTTCTCCAACGACCAGATAATAATTAAAACTTATTTCAAAACTCTTGGAGAATCAATTGAAAATATTTATTACACTTAAAATTGAATGTGCTTATGTGCACATGTGCTTAGAATTAATGTAATGTCCACAAGAAAAAAACAATGCTCCAAGATATTAGCATCGTAATGACATCCCTTTGATGTTTTTTCGTTTGTCGCGTTCGATACAAACAGAAAAGATTTGTTCGGAATCGTAAGTATCTCATTCTCGAAGTTCTCCTCTTGAACCTAGAGACAAGAAATCCCACTGGTACGTTTCATCTGCTAAGCATCAGAGAGGCTCGTAAGGAAGGGGATCTTAGCCCGCGCGGTCCAGTTTCTCACAGTTTAACTGATGAAACAGCAATGCCGAGTTAAATGGTCTCTGGAGCGAACGTTACGTTGAGACTCCATGTCTAACTGTGCAAATGGCCAGCTTGAAGACTGCATTGCACGTAAGCCACGAACTCGTTTGGAATATATCTGTAGTAACCGCGACACCTTACCCTCGAGAAACATGACCCATATACACATTTCTCAATTTAAACATGTACCGGGTGCTCGAGGATTCAATCACAGAAAGAATTGAGAATTCACAGAAAATATGAAAAAGGGATACATAGAAGTTATTAATGAAGTTGTACATGAACATACAAATTTTGGAGTTCACAATGCAATCATTGTGTCTTAAGTGACATATTTGTATGAAGTAATCAAGTTTATTTAACCTGCTCTAAATGTATTCTTGAACTACTTCCAAAACCAGGACAAGATATTTTGTAGCATCAAGAACTTCTTAGCTTTACGAGCACAATGTTGACATGTTTCCTCTTGAACAACTGTTTCCACTCATATGTGTTTCTGCCTGACTGAATACAAACGCATCAAAATTTAATACGGTGTGCAGTGAAGATATCACACGATAATACTACTATTTCTCAACTTCAATTTTAATACTCTAAATCGAACAATAAATGGCATCTTTATTTATGATAGTTTATAATGGCCTGTCAAGAAGGTAGCAATAGCGTGCCGTTAATGACGTAACTTGGCTTTCATTATGGTCTGACGCTTACCGGTTGATTTATCTTAAAATATTGATAATCCCTCAGGGTTTTCTGGGATAAGGAACCGTCAGCACCCTTTACGTTTTGGCGTTATATCACAAATCTCTTCGATCATTAATGTCATTCACTTCCAGGACGCCCGGTATGCTTTCTTCAATGGCGCATGTGTGCACGCTGTCCGGTTCTCCACCAACCGCTACTTCGTCGAGCGCACTTACACTGCATATAGGATCGTAAAGCCAGGGCAGAGGGTGAGCTTTCGGCTCGAATGACAGCGCTTGGAGTGCGCTTCGAAGCGGCACCCGGAAACTCCAGGTTATTGACTGGCCACTCGACTTCAGTACGGTTAAAGGTTTCTTGCGCTACTGCTTTTCCCTGTATAGACGTATCTTAGTGTATTTGGATGTCTGTGTACATTGTCTCGTATGTATTAGTGTGCATAGAACATGATGGCGATTTTCGTTCAATACCGTCTGTTATGTATCTTCACTTACACTGATAAAAACCTTCGTTGGAAATCTTTCGACTTTTACTACCCAGCTTTTATCAAGATTTCCCGTTTCTTGTCTTTCTACCCTAAGCTAGCCTCCATGTAAAATCTCTGCAGAAAATTTGACGATTTCTGTAGTTTTAATTTATCGTTTCCAAAGCCGTCAACTCGAATTAAAGGAAAATCAAGTGTCTGTTTATTTTAAATATAACTGCAGTTTTAAGAATTGTAAGTTTAATGTAGGTCAATTGAGTGAACAATGTTTTTGTTGCTGGGGAATGTTACGTTATGGAAGCTTGGTCACATTCATTATTTGAGGAGGTAACCGAAATATTGTAGGTACAGGTGTAGAGTGTACACGTAACAACGGTAGAGATAATACGACTCTTCTGTTAATTAGTGGCAAACCGAAGGCTAATCAATGGATCATTAACGACCCATAATCAAGCCTGACCAATAATTGGTCAACCCTATTGCAAGGTAGACGTCGCTTCTATCTACTACGCTCTATCTCTATGTCTCTGCCTCTCTTTATATATGTACGTGTAACATGGCCATATTGGAAAGTTCCTAGCTCTCTGAGGATAGTAATTTGCATCATGCTTTCTCGCAAATACCCACCATGAAATCGTCAAGAAAATGAAGATGACCACGTTAAACGCAAGGAAATACGAAAACGTTCGGTCGTAAATACGAGACATTTCACGGTTCTTAATTTTTTTTATGCTTTACGTTTCTTTTTATCACTGGAACATATCTTTGCTAAATATAAAAACTGGCGACTTGTTTCGTAATTTCAGACTTCAATTTTCGGAAATTGCCGTGGTGACTTTTGTTACAAATTCAATCAGTATATTTCATCAATTTGAGAAAAATTTAAAAAAAAGTTAACAACGCGACATTCGTTGCAAAAAATTAAAGCTTCTCTTCGTTTGATCACGTTTTCCAAAAAAGACAAATTGATTGTACCCGACCATTCTACTAATTGATGGTTGTGACTGAAAGGGGAAAAAAAATCTGAGAAAACAAATTCATCAGGGACAAGACCTAGATAAAAACATCACGCTGCGAGCAGTCACATTAAGAGCTTAGCTATAACGAGTTTTCCATCACGAAACCTGGAGTATTTGACTAATTGAACTTTGATAGAAGTGCGCACGTTTCTAAGGACTTTGAATGGAATTGAAATGAGAGTTGTGTAGTTTATGAACAGAATTGAAAGAAACAACGACAAAAAAATTAAAATGGATGGAAGACGAAGTTAAATGAGCTGTTCGAGTTGAGGGTGAAACAGAAAAAAAAACAAATTATTCATGCAAAAAATTTATGTGGGCGCTGCAAGAAATTCACCAAGTGGACTTTGTCATATTGAAAATCCCGAATGAACGCGTTTTTGTGAGCAGCGCGCGGGCTTACATGTCGAGTATTGTGGACGTGGGGTTTGATGATTTCGTTTTCGTTTCGTTTTGCAGCATTGTTTCGTTCGTCACGACGCGCTAAGCCGCACAGTGGCGCCCTGGAGAGTTCCAGGAAAAAAAGAAACGTCGAACAAGGAAGAACGGAGGATGAAAAAAAAGGAAGGGAAAAACATAGACAAACAAACGAAGAATATGTTTACCTCGATGCATATTCATAGCAGCGACCCGTTTTCATGTATGTCGCGAGTATAAGCTCTACCTAGCTGAGTTCTCCACTATCCAGCCACGACGGATTAATATGCATAGGGCGACAGCATTACTCCTGTGCTGAAGCACAGGCTTCCCGGGACATTCGACATCGTATCATGCATTGAACTAAAGCAGCAGAGAGCGACACTGTGTACACCAAGTATTCGAGAGGTTACTTGATTGCAGCTCGCGATATCTCTCTTGTTTCTCAACGACAACAAAAAGTTTCGAATAAATTTAGCAACGTCTGCACTGCGAACTCTGACGAAAACATTTATGAAGCTCTCTAAAAAACTCGCGGCTTACACACCTTGAACATCCACCAGTTTTTAAAATGAGGAACCCCGGTATGCGCGAGAACAATGGACGAATTCTATAGGTATGTACATGTTAGAGTCGGATTGTTAACACATATTATATTTCGACACATGAATCTGCATTGTTCGGTTATTCGGTATTGATTCTATATGCTTCGAATTCTGGTTTACATATCGGTTGAACACAGATATTCCGTTGAATGCTGTCCGCAACATTGAGCTGGGTTTGTATTGGTAACAATTCGGACCACATACAATAGTTAGATGTCTTAATGTGTCAGAAAGTTTTAATTTGATGATAAAATGGTTAACTCACCAAGAACGATGAGTCTGATCGGCCGACCGTTGTAATCGTCAGAACGATCATTCTCGAGACTACAAGTCCAAATTCCATCATCCTCGAGTCTGACGTTGTCTATGTGCAGGGCTGCGGTGGATGAGTCACCGATGTAACGATGTCCAGTACCGCTCATCTCCGTTCGCGTGTCTATCGTTATCATATCCACGGGCTTTCCGCCGTGTAGCCATTTCGCTGGTCGTATCCTGTAACTCCTGCAAATATATGGGACAACGACGAGTGGGTTTACCACGAGGCTAGAAGGAAGCGCGTCGCTGTGATGTACGCTCAAACAATAGCTACGAGATTGGGGATAGAACTCGATAATCGAAATAGATTGCCGAACTAAACGTGGCAATCTCTGTCATAGGATAACTTCTTTGTTGACTATTCGGGTTAATGGTTTTACGAACATTTTTATGGTACAAACTCGATATCAACAATAAATGCGTGTTCGGTTTGAAAAAACATATTTCTGTCTATTTTTTGGTATGTCGAACCAAGAAATACGTTTTCTCAGGGAAGTAAAGCAATGAGGAGCAGGTACGCAAGAGAACAGTGCAGGCATAACGAAGTAAGTCTTGAAAGCAAATATGGAGTATGAAGGATATGCATATAGAATGAGAATATTTACCTTGTGGCTGGCTGGAGAATTCTTGTGTAGTTTCGGTCGAGTTCGCATGGTAAAACGACCTTGCTCTGTGGCTTGACGACTATCTCGATCGGTGGATTTTCGGAAGGTCCTAACAGTAAAAAGCTCGAATAATTCGAGGAAAATGAGGATGATGACGATGACGAACTCGATGGCGAACTACTCGAGGACCAAGTCTGGTCGTTTGCCGCAGCAAAGAGTGCTGCCGGCTGTGCAATCCCTCCACCACCGACCGAAGTCAATGTTGTTGTCGCCAAATCCCTTCTCGTTGGCACACTTTTCCAGGGTATTCTTGTGGTTATTGCACTCGTTGTTGGCCAAGTAGACGTTGCAGTGCTCGTTGAAATCGTCGTAGTCGTTCTACGACCTCTTCTGTTGCCCTCTTGACGTCCACGTAGTGCAAATACACCGGCCTCATTCACGCTACCTGAAACACGAATACAGGTCCTGAATTTAGAAAGTGTACAGACTATGATGAGATCTTGAATGACAATTATATCCAGTTTATGAGTACTCTTTGCATCTTGATTACTTTTGAATCAAAATTCGTCAGAATTGCCTTCGTATGAATATAAAGTAGATAGCAGTTTGCACGAATATCATTAAACTATTATAATAATAAATATATCTTCTGGGGTGAGCAGAGAACGGGAGGAGTTACGCAGAAGGGCAGAATCTTGACTCCATTTATGGAGTTATTAGCTAGAGTTCGAGTAAGTTTCCATGACGTGCACCACCCTAAGCCTTTGTACAGCTCTTCACTGAACTACATATGGATGTACGTAAAAGGGAATCTTCATCGATCTTCAAATTTTGCCTCCTCATTCGACGTACTTTTTCGCAGCTTGCAATTGAAATAAGGTTTTCCACCTCAAAAATCTTCACTAAACTCTTCAACAAAACATTATAATCTCGTAATATTGATCCAATGGTAAAAAAGTAGGACGAGAAAACCACGCAGGAAGATGAATTAATATATCTACGATAGGTCACAAACAGCGGGTAGCATAGTAAATGAGACTTATCTGGTTAAAGGAAGTCTGCATGGACTAGATTAAACCACAACTCCAATGTACGTGGAGGGAGAGTGGACGAATAAACTAATTTCTGAGCTTCACCCGTATTTAAATAAAACGGAAATGTCGTCATGCATACATGTATGTTTTGGGAAATCCAAAAAAAGCTGACTTCAAAATATACTCGAAGTCGGAATTATTTTCATAAATTATATTTTAGTTCAATCATCGTGAAGAGAAGAGAAATAAAAAGGAATAACAGCCCTGTCATATTTCTCTGCAGTCACATTTCTTTTCTTATCTTCTCTCAAACCCTTTGCTCTACCTTCCCGTTGTTTAATTTTAAGTAACCACTGTCGGGAATCTTGGTGGTACCGAGGGCCAATGTTATAGAAACTAAATCTCTTTCAGCCAACATCTACGGTCACTGAGAAAGCAAACAAATGTAAAAAGTGTATCAAGTCTGGCGAACTTTGGCTCTTGTCCTGATCCGGACACTTCGTACTTTTATTTAACTCCAGACTTCATCGAATCCATTTCCTTTATTAGCTGCGATCACGGACCGCTATACTTTCCGCTTGATTCCGTTGTTATTTCTCCAGTGTCAGAGTATAAAAGTCAAATATTGAGACTAGTTCGTTCGGACTCTATCTCACCCAACCAAGAACTTCTCTAACAATGGTTGATATTCAGACATGACCAGAACTCCAGACTATTTGATCGTATCCAATCCAACGTATAAATCATCGAACTGTCGATAAATTGAAATTCGGTTATTCTAATATAATACTACATTCTTCTAGAACATTTTCAACGGAAAGAAAGAATTTGGCACGAGAAATCGTACTTTTGTAAATATCCGAACTATGCTGAACCGAAAGGGTAAAAATACTGATACGTGAAATTAGTGTCAGAAGTTCGGCATCTGATTGAAGTGAAGTTGTGCGGAGCACTGGCTTGGTGGCAGTCGTGTGGCAAGCTTTTGCTCCTGAGGGTATACAAAGATGGGAGCAGCCTACTATTCATGAGAGGATACGAGCTTTCGGTTCTCTGCTGCGGTTCCGGAATATCGATAGAGATGCGCGTTTGGTTATATGCGCACGTGTACGTATGTGAACACGCACAAGCAAACAGCCGGGTTGGCGAGAGTTGCGAAATTCCGAGAGCATCACGCATGTATTATTCAAGCGAGAAACGCGTCTGTTCGTTATTCATGTTGTGATCGACCAATGTCAACTAGCTGTGATCCGATTTCATTGCTTCTCTCTTCTGTGGCTCTTCATCCGTCTCCCGTTCCTTTCCCTCTCTTTGCTGCTGAAGTGTCGATTCGTTCTGTTTTATCCACATGCAGAGCGTCTATGACAACAAACGTTGAATGCAACTGTTTGTATGTCTGCTTTTAGACAGACATGTTTGCGCGTATAGAGAATCAGCATTCGCCCAGGCATTGGTCTGGACAGAGATAGAGTACCTTCCAGATGAGATTCTATGGCGTTTTCACTATTTTCCACCATTCCAATAACTTCTACAACGTTCATGTGAAATGTGAGTGGATACTGATATTGCTGCAACTACGATGATGGATCTCCGGCGTTGCGTGTCGATGGTTATATTTTGAAAGGCAGATACACCACCAGCAGGTGAGCTACATATTTCCATTATAATTATAGTTTAGTTTCATGTACATGCATTTAAATACAAATTTATTTATAAGTGACCATTATGTACACCAATGCTACTACAGCGTAGGTACTATTAAATTTGTATTACATCTGAAGTTACCAACAGTCTTCCACTTTGTTCTTTCATTTCATTGAAAAGCCCTCCATGTAATTGGTAGGAATTCTTTAATCCTTTACATAGATTAATGCGAATTCTATCATAAGGAATTTTAAAAAATCAAATTACTATTCAAATTCATAAAAAGTTTTCTTGAAAAAAGATTTTTGAAAATTTATATAAAAAGTACAACAGTTGAAGTACACAAGGGAAGTGTGCTCATTTTGGTCCATTCCAGGTTGATTCAGTGTCAGATTTACTAAAGGATAGAAGTAGGTGGAACGGGAGAGATTAGGGAAAAGCTAGTTGAAAGGTCACAAACGTACGGTAGCAAGTTAGAACGTTTTCTTTCTCGGTGCTTTGCTTTTTGAGCTTACTCGCAGACCTCGAGAGGTTTTGTTTAAACTCCGTACGCAGGCGATATGAGAAAGTGGAACAAAGACACAGCGAGAGAAAGATAGATAGAAATCCTCTGGCCGCAGCGGTCTAAAGCGAACAAGTGAATTCGTGCGCATGTAGAAGCGAACAAACAGAGGAACGTACATGTATACCTTGGTTTACGACACCCAGCAGATAGAACCTCTGTTCCTGGGCACACATCACAGCATACATACACAATCGTATAATGGTTCGTATCGAAGTTGTCACATCGTGTTTCCATCACGACTGCACACGCGGGTATGGATTGTTTTCTCAAAAAGACTTTGTGTCGGCAATCGAATAAAACTTTAATTACTTTCCATGGTGCGCTTCTATTTGCGAACAAAGGGTAGAAATAAAAGAAACATGTGCGATGAATGAAACTTTTAAAGTAAACAGCATTTTAGATTAAATTTCAAGATACTTATTCCAGATGCTTACTTTATGTGATGTAATTTACACGGACATGAACATTTTCCGTTTTTCCTTCATTCAAAATCAAATTGTGTCTTCGATGGAAGGCCGTTTTGGCAAGTGTCTCCGCGTCGTGAATTTCATATTCATATCGCATACACTCGTACAAACTGCATGAAAACCAGAACCCGAAGATGAAGAAGAGACCCAAACCCTGACAACATGATGTCTCTATCTCTGTCTAGTTTCTCAGCGCTCTATCATTTCAACTCCCGGGAGAGAATTGCCATTCACGTATGTGATCATAGGACGCACGATGTTCTCGCAAGACGGTTTCTTCTGCGTTGAGTCCCGGTTTTTCTCTTCGCCGGAGAGGAAATACAAGAGCCACAAACGGACCAGCGAGCGCTGGGATCTTAAGGGAATTGAGCTTGGAGTTTGCGCCAGTGTGTATGTGTGTGCACAGTCGGGAATCGCGTTCCTCATCGTTTCTTGGTTCACGCAGTGCCAGAGTCTTGGGTCTCTGCTTTAACCTTATACGAGTCTTCTCTCGTACAAAGCGATAAAGATCACAAGCCCGTATCTCCGTGAGCACGTTCTAAGAAGCTATAGCAAGAGTTATATCCTTCTTCCTCTCTTTTTCTCTTTCTCTTTTTCATATATATTTGCGAAAAGACTGGTATAACTCTTTACACGTATCCGTCTTTCTTCCTTTTGCTTCTTTCTGCCCTTCCTCTCCTCCTCTCCCCATTCGTCGATCCTATTCTCGTCACGAACGTCTTTGATGGCGACCGGAGTGATTCGCGCGCCTCGCATTTCTCTCCATGCTCCTTTCTTACGCTACGCTTCTTCATGAAGAAGCAAAACCACCAACACCACCCTGCGAGCTGCGCGTTCCATTGCTTTTTTCCTTTCTTCTCCAAGATTCACACAATACCAAAATTTCCTCGCAACTATCACGTTTCTCTCAATTCTTTTTTTTTGGATTTCATATCATCATTTATTCAACCATATAAAAAAGATGACATTTCGTTCCACAACACGAATTTCATTTTTAATTATCTTTTTGTTCCTCTCTAATCTTCACCATTCCAATATCATTATGTTTCTTGCTTCATTTTTGGCAGTAATATCAGGAGCACTATTCAGAATAGTAAATAGACTCTGTTTATCCGATATGAGATTCTGGGGAAAGACCGTTCAAACATATCATGCATTTTTTGAGGAATAATGAGGTATCTATATCCGCGATCTGATGAAACAGATTATTCATGTGTGAACCGGCATAACAGATATTTACTATTCATCAGGGATACAATAAATGGTAATCTTTACCCGTTGGATCTTTGATGTATGGACAGCGCGCATTATGCAGAAAATGCTATAAATAATGGGGCTTGAAATAATAAAGAGATTAAGTATAGCAGTGCGAAATATACCAGCTGGAGAGCAATAAAGTATCAACAGCAGAGACATAGTATCGAATCTTTTTATAAACGTGAGTATTTTATAGAGAATGGAAATCTTTTTAATTAAGAAAACAAAGTAATATATGGCTTGACGGATAAAAAAATCGAAGGCAATTAAGACTGCTTATCAGGCTGATACATCGTGTATATAAATCAGATTAGGAAGGGGAAATGCTTGTGAACGACAATTCACGTGGATGGAAGGGGACTGCCCCGACAGGGTTGGGACAACGACAATCCAAATACAGAATCGCTTGTCTGTTTGTCAGCGGAGAGGAAGCGCGGCAAGGGCGGAGGATCGAACAGGATTCTAATCTGACCGCAGGGCATGTCTTGTAATACAGATAGCCTTGATTAATTCCACACCGATGGACTAATGCGAGCTTCATGAGAAGAGCGGCGAAGGCCTCGCCGGCGATCCCGGGGATTGAACGAGACGGGAAGGGATGAAAAGAGACCAAGCTCGCTCGCAACGAACACATCAAGGCTTACCCGGCAACTCGCGAATTTCCTACTCGCGTGCGAGATTCACCACGTGATTGTACTACGTGTGGCTATCTAATGGCCCATTTGCTAATGCTGCATACACCAGGATCCAGAATACATTCTACTGGTTCGTATACTCGGCTTTAATTCTGTTCAAAATTGCCTAATCCGTTGAATTATGCGTTGTCGCACATCCCGATATTCTTCCCGTCTAACAAGTGTACTGCACGTTCATTTTATCTTATTTTAGGTGAAGTATCAACTTGTGGCCCATCTTAACCTTTTTTCACCTCCTCGATCTCTCGCGAGCACGAATTTTTGCATTCTTTTTACTTTTCCTTCCTTTAATTTCATTCTTCCTAGTCCACCTGCCAAGCGTAATCAGGCTTTTTTTCTCAGTTGAATAGAAAGAACGGAACTGAATATGTAACTTTTCGTGTTTCGTGGGGCGTGTGTGGTAATAAACTTTTCGAAGGTAGCTTTTGTACACGCTTTGGTTGGAAGAAAAGTTTCAGATTTTTCTGTGGCTTCAATTTATATATATGTATATGTATATTCATATTTATACATACACATATATACTAGAATAATATATCAATATATAGTTTTAGGATTTACGCGATTCTCCGCACGAGTTGTCCGTGCTTGAGTTGGCCGTATATGTGTATATGCACAAAACTATATCCCAGCCAATCGTGTTGGCTGAGAGCCACACTGGTACACATAGTCAAGCACACATGCATGGAAAATAGAGGAGATTCCACGCCTCGTTGAAAACGTGAATCGTATAGCCTGACGTATTCACATAAGCACGAACGAGGCGAGAGCGATGAACCAAAAACCCTGACGTGAATTTTCCAGCTTTGCTTCTCTCGCCTCCTCTTCTTTTCCCTTCGCATCCCCTTCCGCTAGTCCTCTCGTTTCCATCATCAGGTGATTGATATAGTCCATTGCAAACCGACATTCCGATAGTTCAATTTTTTCAAGATTTTTCCACCAGCGTGCCAAGAGATTGCCTCGACTCGCAACAAATCGTTGAAGCACTCAATTTTTAAAAAATTTTTAATCACTATTTTATCATTACGATTTCGTCGTCATTACGGCGGTGGTTTAATTGTTCGAAGGTTGATTCCTCTCTTCAGCAATTGACCCAAATTCAACAAATTAATTGGACGAAAACTCGACTGCGCTCTTGACTCGCTTTTGGATGAGAAAAGGAGGACGGCGCATCGAGACGTTATCGTCTTTGTCGACAATTCCAGGGTTTTAACACTCTTCGACAATTTGTCGAAAACTATTCGAAATACGAAGCACGTATTGCTATGGCCGTTGGCACCTCGTTAATAATCTCCTTACCTACTACAGATATACATTTTGGGAGAGCGTACAGTCGATCGAGTGGAAGGAAAGCCAGAGACAATAAAGACGTTGGTATAAGGACAAGACTGTACTGGTCTATACGAGCCTGTGTCTTGGTTTACCAAAACTGTTGCAGTCGAGGAGAATCGTAGACAATCGCTTCGATACTATACTACCACCATCTATTTTCAACCTAAAAGGACTCGAGAAAGCTTCCACAGTTTCCCAAAATACTCTCGCACGGTTTCACCGTTCATAAAAATATTTTTTTACAAAAAGTTGAGCTTTTTGTAAATCGATGTACTAATTGCTAAAATTTGATTATTTACGAAAAACTCTAAAAAAACAGGAATTTCAACATTCCAACTCGAAGTAAAAAACGTTGAGACAAATTCTTCAACGTATTTGCAAAAATAGATGTATGCGTTTGATAAAAGCTGCTGCGGATTCCGTGATGAGACGAGGTTTCACTTGTTTCCAGCGCACGTAACAAAAGCTTATGAAAACTCGAAAGAAAGAAAGATAAGAGGGAAAGTGAAAGAGATACGAGTCAGAAAAAAATTTCAATTCGTTTAACGAGCCATTGTCATCGTCGTTATGTCGTCACCATGCAGCTCGCTATATAAAAATCACGAAGGAAGGTGGCAAGCAAGATCGTCTTCATTCTCTTTCACATCTTCTTCGTCAGAGAGTACACGGGAATGAGACAAAGAGGGAGACATAAAAGGGAGAGAGAGAGGGAGAGGAACGAGGGATTGGGAACGTTTTCACAGTAGAACAGTTCCATTGTCCCATTGTGTATCCGACGGAGGTGTTCCACGGTAAATCGTTCTCTTGGGATTTTATGAATTAGCAAAAAGCTCGTGGTCACCATATACACACGTATACTGATACATGGCCTTCTTTGTGTACATAGATACGTATTGTATGTATATATATGGAGAGACACACTTATATATATATAAATATATGAGTTAGGACTGTGATGGCGTTTCCCAAAGCGCTATTTAAAAGCCCTCAGTAGATTAAACCACAATGAAATTAAAAGACATTACAATCGCGGTTAAAAAGAAAACGTAAAGGAAATTATTTTTTTAATTCGGAAGCATCGCTCAAATTACGCTATATTCTGTAATTAAAATTCCCCTCGTAACTGCTGCCAATTATTTTTCAGCTAATTTCCAAACGCGTCGTTTTATCCTTTTTTTCTTGAATTCCTATCGATTTCTCTCCAGTCGTACCGCGCATCAGAGGAAATGGAATTTCATCGAAATTATGCGGATAGACAGTCTACAGATATTTCGCAACAATGTATATACGTTCAAATGAGTGAACCGAGAGAAATATAATGGAAGGAGAAAAAAAGAGGCTGCAAGCTGGCTCTGCTACCTTTGGATATAAAAAAGATTAAAAAAGGAACATTCGAGCGGGATTGGAAGGAAAAAGAGATCGAGACGCAGAGAGCTCCAGACGATATCACAAAAATGAATATACATATAACGTATAGTAAGACTCTGAGATCACGGTTGAATGGCGATAGAAAGATAGCTCGAAGGATAACTATTAAAGCGTAAAGGAAAATTTCTACTGACCAGATGGAGGAACGAAGTAATTGGTTTAAGCACTCGTACCCTGTTCTATATAGATACGAGCCTAGAGATACAATCGTATAATTAACTGTGGATCCTCTTTTTCCTTCAATCGACCCTTCCGACTTTGCTCTCCCCGTTCCAATTGAATTTCTCAGACTCAGACCGCATTCTAAAGAATATCAGCATCCACGATATTGTTTTCATCCTTTATGCTCGGTCGTATTATTAATATTCTCGATGATTCCGCATGAAATATTTTTCATCGATTATTCCGCATTTTTTTAGACTCAAAGATATCTGTTAATTACGCTCTTCCAATTCCTGCACTGCCCTTTTCATTTCGTTGAAGGTAAGTACACAAAAGAGATTCACCGGTTGTCAATTTTATGGAAATGAAGAATTATACGCGGGTATCCGTCCTTTTCGAGAGAGCCAATCGTACCTGAGTCTATACTGAGATCTTCATTATCCTCCTGGTGTTTTCGCTCCTTCCGAGAGACTCGTCGTATTAATTGGATCTCTACGAGGCAAGTACGAGAAACTCCAACAGTATCTGTCTACTCTTACTCGCGGATATTATTCACTCTCCATTAAGCGTATCCAATGCTCAGGTTCGTGTACTGCATATACATACACATTCCCGCACAAGAATACGTATATATCAATTAATAGTTATCTGAGAAGCAGTTCTGAGCTTGTGTAGCGACATCGCGTCCCCATAACTTTTCTCCATGTAATTACCAAAGCTCGCAACGTTTTCCGTTTAAAATTTATAGGGGAAGTAAAAAAAGCTGCTGCGACAAGATAAAATTTAACATAGAAAAATAACCAAACTTTAAAAACCGTAAAAATAACATGTACGTAACGTTAATAAACTATTCACTACAAAATTTTACGACTATAAAATAAATTTAGATTAATAAACAAAAACACAGTAATGTCTGATGAAAGTGATGATAAATTCTTCATGCGAATTAACTAAATATAGGTACAGAATAAACAGAGATGAATAAATAAAGGATACACTGCAATGTTGATAGTGGGAATCAAATAAAATTAGAAGAAGTACTTGCTTTGAAATGTTAATAGTTAAACGATTCAGTGTAGTGATGAATAAATAAAAATAGCTCACCTCGATAAAAAAAGCTTTGACATCGCGTGTGGAAAACGTAAAAACCTTTTACAATTCTTTACATTCCGAGTTCTTTTTTAGCTTTTTTTCATCCCTCTGCACGTATCTCTCATGAGTGCACACACGTCGCGATGAAACAAACTTACTTGAAAATTTAACGAGGCAACGAGGAGACAGAGAGCGAGGCTCATATTCGGAATAAATGTTTCCTGGTGGTACGATTAACCCAGCTCGTAGCAGGATGACCGTGTGCATTCTACATGCGAGCGAGAGTGTGTTTGCGTAGTAACGATCGTAAAAGCCGCAGAGGCAAATTCTCGTTGGCACATACTCATCGATTCCATCACCCCTCGCTGCCATCGAACTTTTTCTAACCCTTTCGTCCCTTTCGTTCTGGATTTTTCAGTGATTAAAAATAATAACAACAAATAATCCGATTTCTGTGAATGCGTTTTAATTATTCTGGAGCTATACGTTGAATCGTTGCTGTACATTTTTTTTTAAACGCAGAGATGCGATCAGTATTTCGAACATTGTAGACCCATTTATTCATTATGAATCGATCAAATTTAATAATGCAGGTAAAATCTTCCAGAAATCAATTTTCTGCTCGTATACGTCAAATTTTTTCTCCAAATCCTGACTTCTTGAATATAAACACGAATTTGTTAATTTACGGTAAACTATGTGAAGTTTCATTGTTACAAATTTGAATAAGTTATTGTATATAAGTATTAACTGTTCTGTCAATCGAGCAACGCTCCGTAATTAGTGACAAGACCGCATATGACGAGCTGTTGAAAATTTCGAACGAAAACAGAACAATGCACATTGAAAGGAAAATCGACTGGAAACGATTTCAAAAGCATCTGACCAGGATTATAAATGAAATTACAATATTACAAAATCTGCGCTACACGTAATAATAATGAAGCGTTAAATTACGCAGGTAAATTAAATTTCGCATTATCGAGACTGCGTGTAAGGGACGCATGGAGGAACGTGAAAAAGAACGAGAGAGACGGACGATGATTTCAATCACCGAATCCGTTTGCTCGTGGAAAATTTTGATCTCTCACGTATTTTCCTCTCGGCTCGCCCCTCCAGATATTTATCGCTATTTCCCAACTTGACCGAAATCCTCAATTCTGCACGGAAACACATTTAATTCCCCACTGTATTAATTCGCAGTGGTGGACGTTTGTTAATTAATTCGTATGATTTATAACAGAGTGCAGCTCTCGCATTAATCCTGGACATCCAGTTGCAGACACGCGTTCGGGCTTCCTCTCTTTCCTCACCGTTTCTCTCTTTCCCTTTTACGGATGCTTCGTTTTTCTCTCAAGCATGGCAGAGCCGCGCTCGTCGATTTCCCGCCCGGCGCTGGTCGACGTCGATGGTCCTGGAAAAGTGTTAGAGGGGATACTATACACCGCTGGGCCAGTGATATGCAGCAATACCGGTATGCCATCAGCGTTCTCTAGGATTCTCATCTGCATCCTCTCCAACCTGATCCTCATTCCGGGATTCACACGTACGAGTTCCCACACGCGCGGGAATACAACCGCCATTCCACAACCATCGAGATCTGCTCCCGCGATAAAATGAATAACACGAAAGCTCCGGCCTGAAACGACAGGGAGACGAGCGAGACACGCGCGAGGGGGGGGGGGGTTGGGGGGAGCAGCCAGACGCCGAGTGAGCAACGATATTTAGCTTTTTCCGATAGCCGATTCGTTTGCTCACAAATGTACATCCAGTTATTACAACTGAGAGCCCTTGCAGAGCTTTTGTTTTCTCATCGAGACTTTCTAAATAAAAAAAGCAAACTCCATTCACGTGTATCCGGAGTTCTGGAATTTTATCCTCCCTTTTCGTCTGCTCTCCCTTTGTCCGCGCCGATGGAACTTCTGATGTTTCGAGCTAGCCAGAAAACCAGCGCTTTTGATGTAACGCGCGTGGTTAAACTTTTACGAAAATGAAGGAAAAAAGAAATTCGGCCAGTCTCGTTTTTTTCAGTTCTAAGTGAAAATAAATTTGAGCATTGAATTAAATGAATGAAACTGCTCAAAATACGTTTTTTATTACTTATCGATTTAACCTCCATTATGACCCTTTTTCTACCATTTTTTTTCTTTCCAACGAGCACGGAAATTCAGCTAATAAAGAGCAAACACGGATCTCGTACCTCGTAGTGACTTAGAAAGGGCGACTTTCTCAATCTTTTTCCAAGTCCGGCGCAGCAAGAGAGAAACGGTGTAACGACCGATAGTTAGAACCTTCGTCCAGTCGTTTCCTCCTCTTGGCTCGCTGTACCGTAAGGTCGTATGTACCGAAAAATATAGAATCTCCGGCCAGTCTTCTTGAAACTTTTGTTTGCAGCCCGGACAGTAGGCGAGTCCGGGAGTGAAAGGTGATTCCAACCCCGAACACAGGACTCGAGATGGGTAATCTTGTTTGTTCGGATAGCGAAGAAAAGGTTTGTCCCTTGTGAGCTTATTCGCTTCGAGGAAAAACTCTTTTGTGCAGAAAAACGTTTTTTTAAACATTTTTTACCTTGTTTTTATGTCTTGAAAACACATCGACATTTTTTACATTTTTTTGAATAATAGAATTCTTTCGGAAAAATTTAAACATTTCTTTGATGGAAAAATGCGGTTTTTAAAAATATTATTTAATGGAAGTTTAATAAAAAATGTTTTAATTATTTGGGGAACTTCCTAGACGAAAAATTAATTTGGGAGGTCAAGTGCCAAGTTTGAAATTCTGAGGTCCACGACCTCAAGATGCGATAGCTCGTTAAACGCGCAGCGAGAGGAACCGGGAAAGAGATTGATCTCGTTTTCGTCAACATTGGCGAAACGTCTGAGGGAGACTTCGAACGAACTGTGCCAGTGTCTAGCAAGTTAAAATCCATTGAAGCGAAAATTGATGACGTTTTAATCAATTAACCTCGCATTAGCCTCAGGTAAATGCATCGCTGGGACGAAAATAGGGAGAAGGGAAGACATTTTATGGCGTTACAAGAAGGGAAAGGCGTCTCGTCTTTTATCGCGCGAAAGGTTTTGAGAGCTTTTAGAGACTTTCACCGATAAATAATTTTACATTATTGGACGAAAAATACCGAATCAACTCTTTTATCATCCAATTGACAATAAAAATAAACGTAAAACGATTAAAAAAATTAAATACAAATAAGTATAAATTTTTCTCTAGAAAGGAAATTCAATTTTCAAGATGAAAGCGAATCACATTTTCGATATCTACGCAAAATACTTCCACAAACGGTGATAGAAGAGACGGGACAATGCACCTTCAATTAGATGGAAAATCGACTAACGAAATTTTCAAGAAGAATGAAGTGAAAATAAATGAAGAAAAACGGCTATAACCAGGAAAAGAGATGAGATTTTTTTTCTCCTCCGGGTTGACCCCATCTGAGACACGGAATTTTATTTAATACAAGCTCGCTTAGAGGATTTAAATTTTCGAATGAAAAATCCAAGTGGTGAGAGGGGATGAGGATGCGCAACGAGGGAGAGGAGCAAAGGAGACGGGGAAATAAAAGGGCGAAGAGAGAATTTCACTTCCTACCATGGGCCGTTAACGCGGAAACGCGGGCCGAAGGCTGTTGCACGAAGCCATTGCAACGATTCGCGTTTTCTCATTGCCCCTTGAAGCGTTCCCGGTTCGCGGCGCGGTGGAATTTGCATCTTAATCGGGACCCTATTACGGTAACGTCGTTGAAGCCGTCGCCGCACGTTCGCGCGCTCGGAATGCAGTTCTCCATCTCTCCCTCTCGTTGCCAGCCCCGGATACGTCTGCAACCGCGCGTTTCTATAGAGTACACACGTATAGATGTATATATACATATATACATACATACATATACATGGACCAGACTTAGAAATGGCGCTCGAGCTCTCTTCGTTTCCTTCCCCGATAATCCGACCTGACGTGCGAGCGTTAATAGGACGATTCGACATCGCTCGATGTTCGGACTTCCTCTCCCTTCATCCCGGGGTACGCGTAAATATTTGCGCCCGCATTTATATATACGAGCTGAAAAGTATATCTGTAGTTCAACAAAAGTGTGCCTGCGCGGATAAAAGCGATTCGATCACGCCCGGAGTGTCGTATAGACCCGAGAGAAGAGTGAGGAAATGCTGCGCGTCCGGGCGCTGATATAGCGCACGGAATCGTATTCCTCTCTTTACCCCCACAACGATTTCACCATACCTTTTCCTCCCGTGTTCCTGTCTCCCTTGCTCTTAAACTGGATCCTCTCGAAGCGAATAATCGAGGCTATTCATCCATGAATACAGTTCGCTGATTGACTCCCATTGTTGTCGAACGATCACTCGTCACTTCCGCAATGTACGATTCTCACCCCCTTTCCTCTCTCTCGCTCGCTCACCCCCTCTCTCGAACTGTTTCTGTCTCTCCTTTTGCTCTCCATCTCGCTCTCGCGTTTGCAGCGCCGCTCAAACGCCAAAGTTTATATCCGGCTTTGCCCAAAACTTCTCTATGCAAAATGCGCGCGTACACGCGGGCTTTCACAGCGAAAAATATCGCTTTATTACGTCCATACATTCATCACGTGCGAGAGGAATGCGGACATTATCTGTCGACCGTTTTCAAAACTTCCCCAGTCCGCGAGCGAAAATAATTCCTGGGAAAGCGCTTTTACCGGTTGAACAAAAAATGAAAATGTTATTGAAGAAACGTCACTTTCGAAAAAACATTTTTTTTTTAGTAAACAAAGTTTCCGACAATAAACAGAGACTATTAATTTTCTCTATCCACGAACATCGCGCATTTGAGGCAAAAAAATGCATCGAGAATATCGAGACTCGGACATGCATGCAGGAAGCCCACAGTGATCGGGACAAAAAAAATTCGACCTCCGCGCCCGTGTCCGGCGCAAGCTCAAAAAGCCTTTCATTCCTCTCCATATCCTTTTTTTTCGCTGCCATCCTATCACGCGAGTTCACACAAAACTGTCGATACATACGGTATACGCGTGTACATCGTTTCCGTGGTTTTTCCTTCCTGTTTTCTGTGCTCTCTGCTTGTTAGTTTTTTGTTGCTCGATTCTTTGTCACGTGTTTCTCCCTTGACTCGCTCTCGCGGTTTCCCCGACAATAAACTTTTCGTCGGCGTCGCTGGAAGCCGCCCGGCTACCTCCTTCTGATGCCGCAATCCTTTATAATACCAATCGCTATACTTTTCTACCCGTCTCTCTTGATCTTTCTGCACGTATAGGCGCACGATAATGCATACGTATATATATGGAATTCCGTTCGGTGATCTAGATGGGAAACTCTCGGGGAAACGCAAACTTGTACTTCGGGAATTCGCGAAATCGGCATAGACGCTTCGGCGTATCCGCGTGCACAGTTTGCTCACTCGTCATCCAGAAATATAGACAGTCAACGGAAAATGCACACTCGCGCTATCTTACTATTACATGTATACTTCTTATGTATATATATATATATGTACATGCGGGCTTTTATTCCGGATGTGTTGCTAGTCGAATGGAAGGAAAACTCTCCGCTGAATTCCAAACTTCTATTTTCCATCTATCGCGCTACAGCAGCGAAAAATTCATCGGATACATAAGAGACGATATCCTCGAAGCAAAAAGTGCTATCGTATAACCAATTGCCAACTCAGCTACTCGATTTATCCTAAATTTCCTCCTCGTTCGCCCCGAGTTTTCCTGGTAAAACATCGAAAGAACACGAAAACTGAGTCTTGTTTATTGAGAAGTTATATATAATACGACTTTCTCTCTTATTTAGATTAATTAAATGTAGGTTTCTACGAATTCGTTCATCGATGAACTGTTTGAAGTTTCCAACAAACCAAGAAAGCTCATTTCCCTCTCGTTCTCCGCTGAATCCATTCCAAAGGATATAACATCAAAGAGCAGTGGAAGTTGACGGAACAGTCAATATTTTCGGATTCTAAAGCAACATTTTCCTTCTCAACCTATTTTTAATTTACTTTTCGAATAACAATTTTTTCATATTCGATTCAGTGGATATACAGATTTTTTAAGGAAAAAAAATATTTTTCCATTGCGCTATTTTCGACGAATCGTCCTTCCGCATCGAGGATATTTTATTGTCGTCGATCTGGTTGAGGGTTTCGGAGACGAAACGATTTCTCGAATTGGAAGCTTCCCATCATTCACGCTCTTCCTCTCTCGTTGCCACGGTATATCTGTGTCGTGGATGGTATTCTGAATGTGAAGGGAGATTTGAGAATACTGCTGCGACGGGATATATAAGCTCGGATGTTCCTAGGTGCCTCTAAATCCGGAAGATCCTTCGATTTGGATGGGCAGTAAGGATATCCATCGTGCAGTACTAAAGCCCTTGCTCGAGGACATTCGCGTACCTCGTGCAGACTCGGTAATCGTTTTTTTCCCCTTTTTCACCCTACTCGTTTCTTACATCTCGTCATTTCCTTTCAGGGCAATTGAATGAGATTTCAAAAACTTATCTATGCAGATAATTTGATCCTGAATCAATTGGTGCATGAAGCTTAACCATATATTTGTTCCTTTTATATCCTTCCATTAAAATTATGATGTTGATAGCGATCTTGCAACGACCACCGTTGATCAAAATACATCATATTATTTTTTGTTTAGCGACTAGTTCGTCGCTTGATTTTGTACTTTTTTCAATTCTGAAAAGAGTGTTTCTAATAAATTATATTCCCGCGAAAAACGTAATTAAATTTATACTCAGACGGAAAAGTTCTCAGAATAAATTATGACAAGTAGTAACGCAATGTGGAACAACGAATATACAAATTTCGTGGTATTTCACGTATGTCAGGTACCATTAAGGTAGTTCTATACAGGCCCCCAAATCAATGAATTTTGTCATAGTTTATCTCTGTAGCATGCGGTTTTTGAGCTTATGTTTATCAGGGAAAGTTGT
>JAPYYX010000596.1:0-60600 GCA_030522605.1 Cremastinae sp. B BG-2022a | reverse complement strand
TACACTGGAATTTTTTCAGATTTTTTGGGCGACATTTTGACAATTTTGTTGCTAACGTGTTTTTGAAAATTTTAAAAAATTCCCAAAAATTTCTGAAAAGATTCCAGTGCATTCCCTGATGATGGATTCTAAGCATTTTTTGTCTCTTACAACTTTTTCCGAAAGTTGTTAGTTTTCGAGAAAAAAATGCCAAAAACTATTATTATTGCATATACTCCAAATATTTTGTTTGGTATTTTTTTTCTCAAAAACTAACAACTTTCGGAAAAAGTTGTAAGAGACAAAAAATGCTTACAATCCATATGGGGTCTAATGGGGCTACAATTTTTTCTATCTATACGTATAACAAAAACGAAGAAATGGTGTTCGATGGTAGTATAAAAGGCGCACTTGAGAATGGCTGAACCTATTTTGCTAATTTTTTTTTTTTTTTTCATTTTGGTTGTAAGCCAAATAAGGTCTTTATGTAAGAAAAAATTGGAAAAGTTTCCCGTAAAATTCATGAAAAAAAAATACTAATATGTACGAAAATACTAAAATACTAAAATACTAAACGCTAAATTAGCTGGCTATCACAGTTGATTGTCCGACAGAGGTATTATGTATATGGGCGAAATACACGGAAAGAATTGTGTCCGGAAAAGGCTGGTAGAGTCGCGCGACATGTACTTGTACCGAGACTCTATACCGAGTCTCCAGATATTGAATCTTTTAAAACACGAAACCGTTAAAATTCCGTGGTCAAGTATCACCTATCAACTATTATCAAAAAGACCATCACCTACGAAATAGATTAAGTTGTAAGCGATTGTGTATACTTATTAACAAAAACAGTGAATAGAGATTACCCATTTATAATTTATAATTGAATTATGATCGCGAATTGTGATATAATCTGAGAAATTCAATTGAACACTGACGACTCCATTCAATCTCATATTTGAACGTCAAATTGAAAGAAATCATCAAAAAATTTATTGAAATTTTGACAAGACGACGTCTGCATAAGGGTCAGCTATAAAATAAAAAGTGAAATAAAATAATTTCGCGATACATATGTAAAATTTTTCTGTAAAGTTCAATTTTATAATCGCTTTGTAATAAGTTGTTTTACAAATACGTGAGGACATTTTACTCAACAGCGAGTTAAATTGTACACCTCTTTTACCGATAACTGAAAATAGCTAGAGTGCCGTCATCTTGCGGTACTTCACGAGGTAAAGGTATTTATGTCCGCGAGAGATGCACAACTCGCAATGCGCCACGATCTCCGTTTCTCCGTTGTCAGCAGCGTATATAGACTCGCATGTGTTGATAGGATCGTTCTCATCGGTGATACAGTTCGTCGAATGTGATTTCTAGATACATACCGCACGCCATCCACCTGGGCGCATCGCTCGCGAATATGTATACAATATTTATCGCGTTACATGAAATTGATCGATGACGAGAATCGCGGATCGTTTTTCGAAATTTTCTAGCGTATCTCCGCGACCCATCGAAGACGCGCATCTTGGGATAGCTGTTTCTCGAAAACGGGGAGAAAAGGGACAAGGAAAAAAAACATGGAGTAAATTCTCTGTGACTCCAGTGGTCCATTGTTTTGACGCGCACAGAAATGGCGGATGCTATATTTATCACGCACTTTGTGCTCTTGTTGACATTTAAACTATGCCCAGGTACGAGATTTCTCTTTTATTTCGCACTTTACGATCTGTGCTAAATTTCGTTGGTGCTCTCGGACCCCTCCAACGCAATTCTTATAAACTCCACCTCATCTATTTACGATTACAAGTTTATAATATTACAAACGCTATGTCGAACGTAATATCTACTTTATTATGACTTTTTCATTTTCAATTTGTTTTTTTGTTTCTATAAAAAATTACGTAATAAATACAACGATTGGTTTCCGAGGATTTTTTTCAATCTACAAAGAAAATGGGTTTTTAATTTTTAGCGGATAGAGCTAAGAGTCCCTTGCTAGAGGAGCAGCAGAATGGACTGGATAGCGAAGAACCCGCGGAGACTCTTGAATCTATCAATGCGAGATTCAATACTAATAATGGAGCTCAAAAACGGTTTAAATGTTTGTCGTGTGAAGGAATAGAGTGCAACAATCCAGGATTTTGCGACGATGCCATAACTGTAATCAATTTACATTATCATTAACATGCTTTTATATTTAACAAATTTTCTTTGTTTTCATTCAATGAAGATAGTTTTAATATTTGAGACATTTAAAGTGAAGTTTCTATAGCCAAAAGATAATAAACGTAAATTAAAATGAAAATGGATGAACTAATTTGATTGGTTTTTACAGTGTTGGAAATCTACAGTCCGAGACTCGGATGGCACAGAACGGGTGAAAAGAGCATGTACCACAGAGCCTGATCAAATGCCCATGATTTGTAATAAGCTCGCAGGTGGAAAACACGGAGCTCTGTATCATGTTGAATGTTGCCAGGCTGATTTGTGCAATAATGGCTCATTTCCTCTATTGGAACGCCTAAATGGTAAAAGTCACTTTGGTTTGTTATAAATTTCCGGTGTGTAAACATTTATTTCATTTTTCACTTAATTCTTGATGCACGTCAGTCGGCATTGAAAAGTGGATATCTTTGCATTAACTTTGTTTCACGCCTCGTACATTTACAAATAATATGTAAAAATGCATTGCTTTCGTTTTTCACATAAATTTTATAAAATTTTCATAGATAACGGCAGCGAAGATTATGCCATAAAGTCGACGCTCGCAATCCTCGGGCCCATGGTGGGATTGGGTGCCATTGCTGGAGGTATTTTGTTCTGTCTATTAGCGCGAAGAACGCGGAGAAAACGTCCACCAGCATCGAAACGAAACAAACTGTTGATGGACTCCGAACTGGAGCCATCCATGCTACATTTCCCATCACCCTCGCCTACTTCCACTACGACTTTCCATCCTCATGAACTGAGGGCTACCGCTGCCGGCGACAGTACTCTTAAAGTTAGTATATCTTTGATTATTTAATAAATAATTTTTTAAATGCTCATTACAATATCATTTGCGATCCAGTAGGTATATAAAGATTCAATAATATTTAAAATTTCAGGAATACTTGGACGGTAGAAGTTTAACGAGTGGCTCAGGCTCGGGATTGCCCTTGCTCGTTCAGCGTACGCTCGCCAAGCAAGTGGCTCTGGTCGAGTGTTTGGACAGCGGAGGTAGCGGATTCGGTGGTGAAATCTGGCGCGGTGTCTGGCACGGCGAGAGTGTTGCCGTGAAAATATATTTTTCTCGGGACGAAGCCGCTTGGGCTCGCGAGACGGAGGTGTATTCGCAATTGTTGCCTTCTAGACACGACAACATTCTCGGTTACGTCGGCAGTGATATGACCAGTCGAGCGAGTTGCACGCAACTCTGGCTCGTAACGCACTACCATCCTCTCGGTTCGTTGCACGACCATTTGAGTTGCTCCCCACATCCTCTGACCCACCATCAAACTCTCAACATTTGCCTCGGAATTGCGAACGGCCTTCTCTATCTTCACACTGAAATAAACGGCACTAAGGGGAAACCCGCAATGGCACATCGAAACTTGCGCTCAAAAAATATTCTCGTCAAGACCAACGGCAGTTGCGTCATTGCCGATTTTGCTCTTGCCGCGACGCAGGATCGTCTTACCACTGATAGAATTGATCTGCGAATGGGGAGCAAACGATACATGAGTCCTGAAGTCCTTGAGCAGACGTAAGAAATTTATTACTATCATTTTTTGTATCAATTAATTACTTTGTCCATTATTTTTATTCTTTTTATTGTCTGTTACAGGCTGAATGTGGAGTGCCTAGAAAGTTTCCGATGCGCGGATATATACAGTCTTGGCTTGATTCTCTGGGAAGTTTGCCGTCGATGTATTAGCAACGGTGTAGCGCTTGATTACGCTGCTCCATATTCCGAATGGTTAACCAGCAGTACTCAGGAGCCCTCGATCGAAGAAATGCGAAAATTGGTCGCACTCGATCAACGACGGCCCCCAATACCAAACAGATGGCACTCGGATGCGGTAAGGTTTTTTTTTAACTTTTCCAAGTCTTTAATCTGTGAATCTGATTGGTTCCTGACTTTCTTTTGTCTGTAACACATTTCATGATTAGATTTAGAATCAGTTAAATTACTGCAAAGTTATTTCAAAGGTGACTCGTGAAATCTTAAATCAACAAAAAAAAAAACATTTTTTTTTTTCGAAATGTTACAATTTTTTCATGTTCGTCCAGAAGGAATTAATCTATTCAAATTATTTCAGACGTTGGCCGGTATGGGAAAATTAATGCGCGAGTGCTGGCATGGTAAGCCGGCCGCTCGTTTACCAATTCTCAGAGTTAAAAAAACTCTGATTAAGTTAGCAGCAAACGACCCACGTGTTCATTTGCACCTTGACTGACGAGCGATTGAAAAATCTAATTCAACTTCACTCTTGTATTTATTATCGTCGTTGATTCATCAATTTATCACCATTGCGAAGTCTTTGTTCATGTACATCGTAATTTCGTACTTCATCTCATCTCCGACAATATTGAAACAAACAAAAAAAGATTTAACGACGACCGTCGACATATCCGTCTTCACAATATTTTTCTTCTCGCGTCACGACTAATCTCTTATAACTTTTTGTCACGAATTCCCATTCTATTTTATTATCTTACGTAACAAAGTGTACAAATGTTCATCGTGAGGTTCCGACAAAGTGCGATTACTATTATTTTATACTCTCGACGATCCTCGGAGAACGGAATGATGAATTTTGTACAGTCGAGTCATTCCCAAATCTCCGAGATATAATTTTTGAAAATCGTAATATAAGTGTATTTTTCATGTTACCTAAAAAGTTACTTGTTCAATTATCTAAATCATTTAACGTCGCGTGTATATAATTCGCCTAATTTTATGCGCAGCACTAATATCGTTTGCAGAGTAAGGAAAAAAAAGAAGAATTAAACAAATATATATATTTCAGCCAAGAACGAAATATGTTGTAAATAGCACATTTGTATCGATACAATATTATAATTGTAATAATGAACTATTAAAATTAATTTTAATTAATTAATACTTAATCGGCGTCGAAAGTAAAAAAATGGACCGAAGAGTTGACAAATAATAAAATGCGAAGTTATTATCTACTTTTGTCCCGCAAAGTTAAGAGCCTGTCGAGAAGATAATTCTCCTCGACGTCTTGGGCACCGATGCACAATTCGAAAAATTCTCGCAAATAAGACGAATCGCTCTCGGGACTGCAGAGCAGCAACATGACGGCGTATCGCCACACAATCGGTTCGATATCACCGTAACAGGTCAACAGGAGCGGGAACAATTCTTGCAAGCCGATCCAATCCCCGCGAACCAGGCAGGAGCGCATTTCGGTTATTGCGTGGTTTTCGGAGAATCCCATAGCTGCGTTGCTCTCTCTTTTCGATATTAGACTATTATGACAGTGTGAGAGAATTTTCGATGTGTCGTCCGGCTTCTCATTTCGTTTTCGCTTTGAAGTTTTGAAAGAGGCCGAGCGTAAGACTTCGAGTGCTCGACTCTGAAAATTTAAATATTTATTTTGTGTATTTCGAGGTTATGGCTCAGTCGGTAAAGAAAATGAAAGTATCATCAATGATTATTCATTTTCAATAAGTGTATGTTTTTGTTCCCGTAAATTGCTATATTTAAATTAATGATTATTTCAGAAATTACTTACCACGCTTTGTGTTTTAGATATTTTGACATGCGGCTCTGTTTCTAGCTCCTCCGCCATTTTGGCTTTTCTAAAATAGGGTATGCTCCTAATAAACGATAAATTGTATTCCTTGCGGAGCGGAATCTACGGAAAAGAACAAATTTGGCCAAGTTACTCTTTAAATTTATTTTCCGTAGATGTAATTACACTACAGCTACAATCTAATGGTTTTTTGGACGCAAAATTCAGAGATTCGTATAGTTTTCGGCCCACAGCGACATACTCTTACCTCTTACAGGTTATATGTAAAATCCGTCGATAAAATCGGACATGTTGCCAGTAACTCTGCTGGCGAAAAAAGAAAACAAGAAGAGGCGAGCGTTGTGTGTGTCTGGTGATCTCACATTACACGATTACACACGGTTTTCCTATTTTCTTATGAAATCAGGCGAACGTTGGAAAAACAAGTAACAGAAAGATTCGTCTTTTTGAGGCAGCGATGGGTCGATATGGCATTGATGTCTCAACAGTTGCTCTTTTTTGTTACGGCGTTCACATGTTTCTAATAACCAGGTTTGAATCCTGGGACGAAAGATACGATTTTTGGGGACCTCGACCTCGACTAGGACCGCACAGGAAACCTATGGTTAGTTTTTCAATTCAATTCTTGACTTTTTTTCTCCTTATATCGTTCCTTCTTAATATTGAACGAATTCCAATATTATTAATCAAACGAAAGATTGTAATCAGTTTATGTGTGATGTAAAAATAAGTGTCAGTTTCACAAAAATAACCAAGAAAATGTAGAGTGCGTAATAACCCTTGTATAAAGACAGTGACAACGTAATTTTGACATAACTTTTGTTATCGAATGAAAATCCAGATTTTTTGTCATTCCTATGTTTGTTGAAGACATAGATCATTTTGTCTATCAAATAACATTAGAATGGTAATTCTTATTGATGAAAAATACAAGAAAATATTTAAACATGTATCGAAAATGTAAACAGTAGATGTATTTCGATTCCAGTTAACTAAAAATGAGTATAATTGATATTACTTTTCAATTTTGTTACAGGAGGACAAATGATAGAATGCGTAAATAGGAAATTCGTAATGCTTAGAAGATTGGCAGCGCTGCTTTCTACTTGTGAAAAGTCAACAGCGGAGCAAATGAAAGTACAGCGGTAAATGATAAATCCGAGAAAAAGTTCTTTGAAATAAAAATAAAAAAAAATTTGTAAATATGTCTCAAACATTTAAATAACCTTTCAATAAATTGTGACTTAGGAATAATATTAGATTGGGTGCACGTTTGGTATTATGATTCTCGTATATCAGCAAAAAATTCAGGAATTATGATTCCTGATTTGAAATCCTGAAATCGGATAGGACTTGTCTGTTGATCATAAAATTGGAAATTCGGGGAAAAAGGATGAGTGCAATCATTGTCTTGTAGATCTTTTTTTTTTTTTACTTTTCAGAGTATATTTTGTCTTTTTACAAATTTCCGTAGTCTCCTCTAGAGCGTGGACAACAACGGGGGCCCGACGACCACACAGCGAATCTCTTATGTAGCATGTTTATAATGTGTGCAATCCTTATGTGCAGTTTTTATTCATTTTTTTATATTTTATAATTTTTTATTCTCGTTAATTAGGTGATCCAAAAAATGCAATAATATATTACACGTGCGCGCACGGCCTTAAGCCAGATTCGTATTTTATTATTGAATAATGAAACCGAAGGCGCGGCATTGCTGGTTTTTCCGTTCTTTCATAATTATTCACTTCTTTTCTTTCATAATTATGGCTTTCGAAGATGACGAGTAGGGAATTTAGTGAATGTCGATACGATTTACGATGAATTTCGCTATAGTTTATGGATCGTGGTGTAAAGGGATTTTCTCCTTTTTTCTTTTTTTTTTTCTCTTCTATCGCGGTTTACAGCTCGCGATCTCGAGAGTTGACAGTCTTACGCTTTATCTTTTTTCCGCATAGTACACACGAAACACCTAAATTTCTTATGATTAATTCAACAGGTAAACAGAGGCTTTGCCTACGTTTGTTCGAACGGAAAAAATGTACTTGACACAGAGGATGTCAAGAGGAACGTCGTTAATTCGATAACAAAGTCTCAACCCGGATCATCGATCGTTTATGAAAAATATCAATTCTTCTCGCTTTTCGTTTTTTTTTACATTCGAAGATTACGTACAGAGCTTCGCCAAAGTATTTTTGTCAAATCTATTTTTCACTCGATGTACGATCCGGAGACGAGTAACAACACGACGAAATTGTGAGGTAACACTTTATGGTTTGAGGATGGGCAAAACTTCATTTATGGGGACGAGAACAAATTTACCTAAATAATAATCATCGTAACAATAACAATAATTCATGAACGAAAAGTGAGCAAATAAAATACAAAAACGAATTTTTTAAAAATCGATAATTGTGTTTAGACAAAAGCAAGAAAATAGTGAAACGATCGAAGTAAGTATATATACATAAAAATAAATCGGCAGAAGAACGATCGAGTGAACTCTGGCAGGTGAAAATGAAAATCGCACGTTGGCAGATTCGAGGGACATTCTTTTTTCTTTTTCCATTATTAAATTTTACTCTCTCTCACCCCTCTCCCTTTTCTTGTCAATCACCCTGTTTGTCTATCGAGATCGCTCGTGGTTTCGGACACGTATAATAACTTTATCTACCTAACTCGCTTAATGTAAATGTGGTAATTAGTCTCAAAAGATTTCTTTTTTTTTTCTTCTCAATCTCTGTATCTCCCTCGTAATCGTCGATAAGATATCGATAATGATATGGAACACGGCACAATGATCAACTGATGATATACAATTTTAATCGCTCTCATTCTCTCTCGCTCTTACTCGCTATAGTTCTCACATTTTCTCTCACTTTTTTTTCTTCGCTCTAATAATCGCTCTTTCTCTCAAAACTTTCTCAACTATTTTACCGTTAACTTACAATTACAACCATCCTCGCGCTCATTTTCTTTATATTTATTTATATATCTATATAATGTGTGGGCGTATATTTGTGTGTGTGTCTGTGTCTCTTTTGCGTGAGTGTGCATAATACACTTATATGTTTTTATTTTTATATAGATATATACATACATATATTTCTCACACGATCGTGTTTTTTAAATTCTATTCCTCGTTTGAAATTTCGTTCTCACTCGTTGATCACTCTGTAGTCACTCGCACCTCGTGGTCTACGCTTTTAACATCTATGAAAAAAAAAAAAAAAAAAAACACGTGATTTCCAATTTCGAATAACCAGCGTCGAAAGTGCCTCTCGAGGCAACGACGTTACTGCTCACTTTTGTTTCCTTCTTTGCTTCTTAATTTTATTTGTTTTCCATTCTTCCGGGATACTCTGGTGAAGATTTGAGTCGAGAATTCGAGGAGAGGAAAAAAATGATTTTTGGTCAGATTGATCGTGCAAGTGTGAGTTTCCTTTTGTTTGCGAGTGTTTGTGTGTGTGTGTGTGTGTGTGCCTAGTCGGTTTTTTTTAAGAAATATTTGTCGTTTTTGCGGTATTGATAAATTCGTGAGATTGTTGGTGTCGATTGTCGATGTCGAAACTATGGGAAATTCTGCGCGAGTCTTGCATCAAAGCGCAGATGGGGTACGAAATTTGTAGACTTTTTACAGAAAAATATTTACAGATTTATGAGAGGAAGAACGGATTGAAAGCTAGGTGAGATTTTCTTTCGCGCCTCGTTCGGTTTTACGATTGGACCGATTTTTTTTTCTTGTTTTCTCAATCTGACCAGAAACGACTTTGTTCAGAACGTTGGACCAGACGTTTCAAGAGGCGATTGAACATTTTTTCCCGCCGTTTCTGTGCTTGAGAAATTTTTTAAATTCATTTTTGAGTAGCACAAAAAAAATGTTTCGAATTTTTTAAACGAGACTGTATCGTTTTTTTGTCTGTGCATAATTTCGGATTTTTTTTCATTTTCGAGATCGTGATAAAAGAAAGCTCTTGCTTTTATTTTAGACGAACAGAAATTTTCGAATTTGAATTGAAAAATGAAATAAATCGTGGGTCAAAAATCGATGGAAAAAGCTGCGTTTTTCTCCAATTTTAATTTCTGGATTTGTGTTGAATGTGCGTGTTTTTATCCGGAATTGTTCTCTCGACTCTTTTTTTTCTTCCATCCCCATTTTTTCTATTCTCTCGAACTAATTTATACTTTCGAATTACACGGATAATGAATTACACGAAAGAAATAATATTTCTATATTTTCTTTCAATATCTTTCGAGCGATGGAATTTTTCAAAGGGTAAGTTTCAAATTTCAAATATTCGTTATTCAACTAATTCTAGAGGAAGTTGCATTATTCGAGATGAAAAATGGGCGGTGGAGAATTCACTGCGAATTCGATGAGAGACGACGCGATAGAAACTTTTTTCGGGTGTCGTTTGCGCGCGATCGGGCGATTATTATTTGTTTTTTCCTTATTCTCTTCGTTTTATCATGTTTTTTGCATAAAAAATTTTGTCAACAATGGTAAATAACGCTCCCAGAGGGAGACGAACGATTCAACTCTTCTCGTTTTTTTTGTTTTTTCTTTTTGTTTAAACTTGTCATCAATAAACACTCAATCGTCGCACGTATACAGTAACATCGTAAGATCGTTATTTAAACACACGCGAAACCCGTTTCACAAAAAATTGTTCCTTCATTATAATAACACGAGGAGTCTAGCTTTAATTCTCTTTATTTATTATTTTCAAACTCCAAATTCTCTCCCTTTTTGACTCATTTTTGTTTCCGTTCGAATTGTTCGCTCGTACTTTTTCACGAAACGCAGACACCCGGTCGTTCACATTTTATTTAAGGTACAGTTTACATACGCGTCACGCGAGTCTTCTTCATTTTTTTTTTCAAGCATAGTATTGTCAACGGTTGTGTATATATTTAATTTTTTTACACCCCTCTGCATTTTAAGTCTCATTTTGCAATTGTGAGCCCGTTTCTCGTTCCTTTTATTTTTTCGTCATCTCCTTCTCATTGCCTCAGACATTTTCGATCAGTCTCCAAATGAATTTCCAATTTTTCTTCCCCACCCAAACCTCGATAAACCAATTATGCTCATCACTTATTTGTTTTTCACGCCCGCAACGTTTGACACGAGTACAAGATTTTTCGCTACGGTTTTCCTACGCGACCCGGTCTATATCAAATAATTATATATTTTCTTTCTCCTAAATAAACTATAAACGAATTTTCGCGTTTCGCGTGTTCGTCTTCTTTTGTATTCCTCGAAATAAATGTTCTCGCACAGATATTCTTTTTTATTCAAATTCTCCAAATTACATTATATAATCGTACTTCCTTCATCCCGTCTTCATTTGAAATTTAACAAAGAAAAATATAGAGATGCTATTGAAAGTCGAGTAGTCTTGTCCCGAGATTTTTTTAACTCATTTTTCTTTTATTTCTTAGATTTTTTTTCGTCTCCTTATTTTACTCAACATTTTCTGGTATAAGATTCACATGTGTGCCGATACGTAGAATGTCGTTATTCATATTATCAATATTATTAATATGCACTTATTATTAATCATATTTATATTATTACGTAGTTATTATTATTATTATTATTATTTAAATATTATTATTTAATTATTATTATTATAATCCATTGTAAGGGGTAATTATCACAGAATACACGAGATATTTTTTTTTGGTATCTTTTTCTTTTTTCCACAAGCTTACGAATATATTTGAATTGAAGCGGAGATTAGGAGGAAAAAAATGTAATGACCTGTCATGGTCGATGTGTTCTTTTTTTGTGTACGAGTGTGTGCACGAGCGCGCCTCTGTTTTTTACATTGCTAAAAAAAAATGCGTTAACGATTTTTTCCCCTTTCTCGCATTCTTTTCCCTCTCGTGTGCTCTTTTTTTCTTCTCTCAGCTCTCTCCCTTTGTCCCATCGATAAATCGATTTGTCATTTAAACTACACATTTTTTACCTACATCATGATTAATTTATTATTTGGTATTTTCAAGTAGAAATTGGAAAGAAAATTACTGGATTTCAACTACATTTGTCTTCGGGAGATTTTCGACGGTTTATCTTTTTTTTTTCTCTCTATTATCTCATTTCTCTCGCTCTTTTAATTCTTCTGCTATTCGGAATCGTTTGCGGAATATTTTCGTCCCACTTTCTCCTTTCCCCTTGGACAAAATTTTCGATCCCGTTCGGAATTTTGTTTACATGGAGGGAAAGAAGAAAGACCGGAAAAAACGGAAGCTAGGAAAAAATTGTACTACACCTCGAACTATTCAATCGACGCTCGCGCTCACACGCACACCCACACGCACGCACGCACACGCAAACACATATAAGCACACGCATAAACACTCGCGCATTTTGTTCAAATATGTGTATGTATATGTTTACAGAAATACACACGCACCCGTACGCTTCGTCGCACATCAGTCAGACTTGGATTCGTCCCTTAATTATTTACGAATACGAATTTGAACATACTTTACAATTTATTTATAGTATATTGTTTGTGTGTGTGTGTGTGTGTGTGTGTGTGTGTGTGTGTGTGTGTGTGTGTGTGTGTGTGTGTGTGTGTGTGTGTGTGTGTGTGTGTGTGTTCGTGTGTGTGTGTATTTGTATAGATTTATCTTGTTTATGCATTTATTTAATTATTATTTCATTCATTTATTTATTTATTTATAGAGGATAATTAATTAATATGGCCTATTAAATACTAGCGGCGCGTTTTTACAACTGAAAAATTTTCCATTTTTTTTCTTCTTCCTCCTGTTTGTTCCTTATTCGCCGTTTACTCACTTTTTTATCTTCATTTGTCAGGAAAAACGCGCCGATTGGTCGTATGCAATGCTACACAATATTTGTTTTTTCTTTTCTTCTTCTTCTTCTTCTTCTTCTTCTTCTTCTTCTCCTTTTTATTATTTAATTTTATTTTTCAACTGGTATTTAAAAAAACACACGCTTACCTCGCTCTCTCGCGTTTAAACAAAAATTTCTTCGCAATATATCTACAGACGCAAGACGTCAACTCTGGATAGAGGATTTTTTCTTGCTTTTCTTTGGATTTTCTCATTTTTCGTTGGAATTTTCGTCTTCAACGATATTTCGACAACGTCGAGCGTAGGATTTTTCTTGTTTCGTTTGGTTCATTGAAGAATCAAGTAATGTTGGACGTCATTATGTTTTTCGTACTTTTTGTCGCCTCTGTTGTTTGAAATTCCATGTTTAGTATCCAATTTTCGGGTTTTATCGAGGATTATTCTCGTTGATTTTTTTTTTTGGTTTTTTGATCCTCATCGATTTTTCACTCGAGATACGCCCAGAAATTTGTTCTATTCTCTTTTTTTGGTTGATTTCCAACGACGATTAATGTACTCATCATTTCTTTGTAAAAAATATGATTTTCCCAGGTTTTGGGAAAGAATCCGTTGACCGTGATTATTGCTCGAATTTAAATGGATTCTTTCTTCTTTCTCTTATTATTTTCAGTCGTTCAAGAAAATCCTTTCTTGACTGGCGAGATTACTTTTTTTCCCCTCAAGACCTGGACGCGACTGGAATTCCGTCCTCGCTTTCCAAGCTCTTTCGGAGCTAGGAAAATTTTTGAGAAAAATATCTCGTCTCTCAACCACTTCTCGCTTCTCCTTTTATTTTCGTCTGATGTTTCTTTTGTTTCCTCGTTACTTATTCTCGATTGTATTTCGATCATTTGTTGTTCCTCAAAGATTGAGTTTCTCGATTATTTATTTCTCACTGAGCGCTCCGTCAGTTCAGGTCGGATTTGGCAGCGGATTTTCTTGCCTTATGTCGCTCTTCAGTTTAACGAATTCCTTGGCGACCTCGTCGTTGTTCCTCTGCGAAAGAATTCGCAAGATCGTCCAGCCAGTTTCGTCCATTTGAATTCGTTTGCCCAATGAGAGCCACGTCGCGCACGAGCCTTCCTCAACGATGTCCTTCAATTGCAGAACCGCCACTCCGATCAGTCTATCCTCCCGAGCGAAGCAATAATCCTTCACGCAAATGTGAAGCTCGTAAAAGTCCAGCTGCTGCTGCTCGTTCCCGATGATGCTGCAATTTTATATTAAATTTTTCATTTATTATTTATGCCTTTTTTTTAAATCCGTATATCTATGTTTTATTGATTCATGCTCTTTTTCTTCATGTTTTTTTTTTTTAAATGTATAGGCCGCACAATCCCTGGCAAAATAAGTCATTTTTTCATAAAGAATTGTTAAAATTTAACCTATGTTTTTTTGTTAGGAAATGTTAGAAAAATTAGAAAACTTTGCTAATGTTTTATTAACAATTTTCATAATATCTGTTGTTTGAACAGTTAAAAAAACAAAAGAATTTATATGTTTTTTTATGTGCCAATTGTAGAAAAAAAATGGACAAAAACTTATATGTTTTGAATCATTTTTAGAAGCAAATTTGTGAATTTTCCATCAGAGACAACGCGAAATTGGAACGACTTGAGAATTAAACATCTTTTGAACCATTCAGTCAATCATTTCCAAATTTCCAAGAGAATTTTCAAACATATTCACAAACAATGTGCAAAAATTTCAGCAATTTTTTATGATTTCTTAAAAAGGCTCTATACATCCTCAACATGTTACTTTTTATTATATTAGAACACTCACAAATGGAAAGTCTCGTTGAACTTCGGTGACCAGTTGTTGCTCTTCGATTTCGTCGCGTATTTTCTCTTCTTCTCCGCCAAGTGAGGTCCGATCAAATTGACCTCGACGAAAGGACGAAACGGTCCGGTCGCTATCGCCCACTTGAGATCGTTCGCGGCAACGACTGTAATTACATTTTTTACTTTAATACCTTAAGAGCGAAGAATTGGGTATTATTTTCAACAACAGATTAATTTTTTATTATGAATGGAATGTTGTTAGGTTGAAAAATCTCTTTACTTACCCTTGACCGTAACTTTTTGTTCTCCCGTTCCTGGATGCGTGAAAAGATCCACCTGAATGCTCAGCTCACCCACTGAACCGCCATCGGTTCCGACGGTATCTAAAATAAAATAAGTTATCACGAATAACATAATTTTATATATCATTTTATACCAAATCTCCACCACTTCTAAATTCGCTAAAAATAATTTCTATTCGCTCTAAAACTTTTCTACGCAATTTCCTCGCCGTTTCCTCTCCAGTCTCTAAAATCTAGAGCAAACTACATGCTCTATGCTAATAAACAGTAGATTTATATACAGCAGCGTTATCATGGTAATGCGAGTCCTAAAAAAGGTCATCACTCGATGAAGAATGATCGTCGATCAACATTTTTCTCTTTTCTCGGTGTACCTTTTTTATATCCTACAGTGATCAGTGATCGATGAGAGCAACGTAATTTTTATATGTAAAATACTTTTTTTTTCATAATAGGCAGCGCAGCAGCAATTTCAGCAACCTAATTTTCAACTACGTGTTTTTCTTATCGAGCGCTCATCGAAACATTTTCATTTCGCGTACATTTTAAGTAGTCCTCTACCTACCCCGCTAATGGTGCTGGGATGTAAGTTTTGTACCACGTTTCTCTTACATTGCAAATGGACCGAACGTTCAAGTTCGCTAAGAAAAGTTGTTTTGCAAATTGACTAAAGAACAAACATACTTTACGAAATTCAAGTTGATTCTGCATAAAGTCTATTTGTTATACAAAATCGTAAACATTTTTTTCATTAGTTTTTTCTGAATAAAAACTAATCGAAGCTTCTTTTGGATTCCATATAAAAATGTTTGCAAAATTTCAATAGGCTTTATCGACCGAAAAAATCGTTGTTGAAAATCGCGATATTTAACACGGGCTCTTATGGAAAGTTGCGAAAAATGACGATTTTCAAGAATAAATATCATGATTTTTCAGTCGGTAAGAGCCCCTGAAATTTTACACACACGTGCGTATGTCATCAAAGAATGTTCGTGCAAATTTTCAACGAAATCCAATGGAATTGCTGCAGCGAGAGGACTACCTTAAATTTTTTTTTTATTTTCGTGTAATAGTTTTCGTTATTTATCATTTGAAGGATGTAAAGTTGCTCCTTTTCAAAATGTATTTCAATTTAAGGGTAGATATACACCTAGATGGTCGAAAAAATCGACTTGTTTGCGTTTCCTTGAAGTTTAAGGTCTCTGGAATATCTGGTAAAAACGATAAAGGAATATTTCGATAAATAAGCCAATTAAAGCCAAAAAAGCTAGAGCCCATGTATAGCGGGAATATACCGCGTCTCTTGATTTTCAAACGCGTTTTTCTCAAAACTACGTTTTTCAAATCGGTACCCAAAATTTCTCGAAAACCAATGAACCGATTGCCTTGAAATCTTTTGTGCTTATTCTATACACTATTATCTAGTATTTGTCATTGGGTTTTTTTCCGTGACTTAATTTTTGTTTTATGTAAGCAAAGTAATAACTAATGCTTGGCCGAAAAGACATGAGATCAGACGTCCGTCATTTTGTCATAAATCGATATTTTAAAAATTGGCTTTGACAAGGACTAGATTATAGTATCTAATTTAATAATCTCTTAGGTTTTTCGTTTCAGATGATTTTTGAAGAAACGCCAGTGGGTATCGTGTACGCAGATTTTTTTACGACGCTCCAAGTAACAAAATATTCTTGTAGTTTTTTGATATTTTTCACTGAAAAAAATTAATTGTATTCTCGAATGTACTTATGTATTTGCAGATAGTAAAACCTCAATCCAATATTGGAAATAGTTTTCCGTTAAAAAATTCAGAAAAATGAGCTTCTTTTCGGGCTCCTAGGTGTATTATATCACCCCTTAAATTAAATTCGGAGAAATAATAATTATTTAAAAGTGTTTCGATTTGTTCGTATTTCAGCAAAGTCGACTAGTGACCTGTCCGTGATTTTTTGAGATCGAAAAAAAAGAAGAACAAAATAACGACAACAACAAATCTAAGAGATGAGAAGCTTTGGTTTCGGTCTCAGAGTGCGTGGTCTCTGGTACCTGGTCGACTCTCTTGACGGAGAGGAGGCTTGCTCTGGCGAAGGGGCTCCTCGAGGCCCTCCATGCCCTCGGCTCCCTCCCCTTCGTCCGGCCTCTCGCTGCTCATCGAGCGCTGACGTTGACGTAACGTTGATGCATCGTTCAGAGGCACTAAATTCCCGACAATTCTCATTATAACTATTCCCATTTAAATAAACATAAAAACATCTTCATTCCACTCTCACATCTTCCAAAACGCAAAGTATTCTTCCATCGGTTATTCAACATTTGCTGCTGAATTTCTCAAAATTTTTCGGTGTCTTTAAAAAATTATTTGTGCATCCACTTCAAAACAAATCCCTATTCATTTTTCACCGCAACATAGTGGATGGAAAATTAACGCTCCGTTATTGCTTCGTTTTAAAAAATTGTTTCAATTTTAAGAAATATAATTCACGAAGTGTTATCCCTGTAAAATATTATTTTGTATTTTATTTTTATGAAAAAAATATGATACTTACTCTGATTGGCTTGCGACGTGACGAACGTTTTGATGAGAGTGTCGGTCGTCTGCGTGTACAAGCTCAAGGCGTAACGCAGGCTCTGCAGTTCCGGAGATTTCTCGAGGAAATTCTTCTTCAAGCCACTTCCGCCCGCGTGGAAATATTGTTTTATCGTGTCGAGAGCAACGTCGAGAATTGCGCATTGCTTTGGTGAAAGATTTTTTTCTACTTCCTTCGATATGTCCTGGAATTTTATCATTCATTTATCATTTAATTGTACTAATATATCAGAAAATCATCAACCAATACATTTTACAGTTGCTTATATAAAAATGAATTGATAATTTGTCTACATAAATTGTAAGGAAGCTCGCAATTAAAAATAATGGTAAACTAGAGGATGGATACGCGCTCTTTGAGCGCGCGATTGCTTCGTGGTGTTGATTTAAGAAAAAAGTTTGATTTGGCCTATTTTTCGCAATAATTTAACATAAAAAATTCATATGACGGGTAATTAACAAAATGAATCTTTATACATGAAAATATGACCACAAAGAAGATACTTGAGGATATTCGCAGTGATCTTGGTATTTTTTTATCTTTCTCTTCTTTCTTCTTTTCCATATTTTTTGGCTTTTTTTACACGATTAATTTATAATCTTCTCTCTTTCTATTTTTTTCCAATTTTTTTATTTTTCTCTTTTTCTCACACGATTTGAATGACCAATTTTTTTCGTTTGTCAAAATTCGAACTGATTTCAGATACGATAAAAAATGATGTTGGTCAAACGAACGAATTTGTGCCATCGCGAACCAATAACATTTGTGGAAAAGCGGCGACAAAACGACCAAGTTCGCGTATCTTCCATCAACTATATATAAATTGGATATCCAGAAAGTTCACTTTTGCGAAAAATGGCTCCGGACATTTTTTTTTTCATTCCTCACTCTATAATGACATGAAAAATAATATTTAAGTGGGGGAGACTGGAATTTAAAGTCCACTAATTATATATATAAAAAATTTGAGTATATCGTGATTTGGCTTTTAACTCCCGGAGAGGGGCGGGAGGTGGGGGGACTTATAGTTTTTGACCTCCTGAATGGAATGCCGGAGAGAAATCGCGGCGGTCACCCCCACGTGAAAAGATATCCACAGTTAAAAATAACAAAAAGCGAGGGGGATGTTCGATGGAAAATGATTCCCTCTCCCTCTGTCGAATATTTGCCCCGCCAATTTTTCATTAAATGTAGGATTATGACAGGCTTCGCCTCCCCCCCTCCCTTAACAGGGCTTCGCCCCTGGACCCTGGGGCTTCACGCCTGCACAAAACCAGGAGCTGCACGCCTAAAGCTCGGAAACGTTGCCTAGGTATATGTATAAAGTTTCGACATCTCGGAGGCAACGACCACGTTTCAGGCAATTTTCCACGAATATCGATTTTTTGTTTATAAAAATTCAAAGTTGATAAAAACCTTCTGCCTCCTCCATGTTATCGTTATTTATCATAAAATATAACCATTTATCGAAAAAAAAATTGTTGGAGCCATTTTTCGCAAAAGTCCACTTTCTGGATGTTTATCAAAGTAATTGTGAATGTTTGGTATATTAAAATTTGTTACCATCACTCCGCTCAGAGCGTTCTTGACGTCCGGCTTTCCGGCCATGTGATTTTTGAATAGCCTCGACATATCCTCGATTTTGGCATTGGCAGCAAGATTTTTGGCATTGTCGGTGAGATTTTTGAACATCATCTGCAAGAACAAATAAAATTAGTTCATTCTGCTTTATTCTAATTCTTCAATTATTATTTATAAGGAGAATAGATGAGAATAAAAATACTGACAGTTTTGTCGGTCATTGGTGGAAGTACGACGGTTTTTTCGAGGATCCTCATGACAATCTTCCACAGCTCCTTGAGCAATCTCTTGAGCACGGTTTTCTCGCAAGTCTGAGCGTAAAGCGAGAGCGAACCGTCGAGGAGATCCATGAGTGGTCGTAGGACATCGTCGGCCTCGACGGTAACCTGGTTCGCTGGACTCGGTTGGGCAGCCCCGACCTGTCCTCCGCCCTTTATCGCGAGCAACAGGTCGCCCAGCTCTCGTACCGAAACTGTTATCCTCGGCTCGAGACTCTTTGCGAAAAGCATCGCCAGATCATCCAAGGCGTTGTTCAATTGCTGCTGCAGCTCCTTCAAAATGTTCGCCGCGTCCTCTTCAAGTTTTTCTCCGCCCATAGACTCGAACATTTTCTCCAATTGTACGCGAAGTTGTTGGATGTTGTTCATCAGGATACAAGCCTGGAAAATTGTACAAAAAATAAATATTATTTAAAAGGCGATGGATGTCTCATTTCTTAAAATTATGAAAAATCGTATATGTAATGTTTCGAATTGAAAATAAGAAAGCGACATCAGCTGATGGTGACACCCCTAGCACCTGGCACTAGCCTAATAAAACAAAAATATTGAGATATCTATAAGTAAAACCGAAGACCCACAAACGCAACAGAGTATATTGAGACAGGAAAGTTATCGACACTCGACGAGATCGAAGGATCGAGTCAATATAAATGTGTCAAAATTAATGAGCGAGAGATGTCGTCAAAAATTAGGCGACTTGGACTATTCTCTCACGCTCTTTCCCCCACTCCTTGGATTGAGTTTAGGAGAGTTCGTAGGCGAGATTCCCGTCAAGGAGTCCTCGTCTGACCGCGCGCGTAAGCGTTTAGTCAAAAGAATTGTCAAATCGAAAGAATTGTTAAGTCAAAGATTAAATTGTCAAGAAAGAAAATATTTTGTTGAATAAAATTGCAACTTCGACCGTCAAAGGCCACAGAAGGGACGAGCGAAGCGAACAAAGAAACAAACAGGTAAGTGACTAAATTTATTTAATTATGTGGCATAGAAAATCTGGCCTGTCTGGCTGAACCTGCCCTCTTCTGCTCTAAATCCCAATGAACAAAGAAAATAATAATTATTTAATAACATATATCGTTGTCTGTAGGTCAACTGGCGTCCAACATTTGTCAAATAATAAAATAAAATATTGCCAAAGAGCCTCGCACACCGCTTTCAGGCCACGGTGCGGTGAGTGAGGAAAAAGTTCCGTCCCGATATACATATGTATGTATATACCTCACGATTGTCACTTTGTTTGTCAATTTATTTACAAATTTTCTATCAAGTTTGAAAATAATTAACTGTACAGGGTTCAAACGATATTTTATTCCAAATTCATCCAAGTTGAACATTTTGCTTTTGTGGAGAAATTTCATGTTGGCATTGAAAATTCATGCGCATAAAAACTGTCGTTGCAACATGAATAACAATTTATTGTTTTTTTGTCAGAGCAAAAATTGTTAAGAACAAAAGGTCAGAAGGAGATCTAGTACAATGCTCAATGACGTATTGAAAAATTGATGCAACGTTCGAACAAAAAGGACAATGGTTACGTTCCAGCAATTAATTATGAAAAGGGAATTTCTTGTCAGAAATTAAACGATTTTATAAATGATGTGACGCAAAAAGAAATAAAAAATGTAATTGTCTCACGATTCTCTCGTCCTTGAGATGCGCAGGAAACTCTTTTTTGACAATGTCCGCGTACGAGAGCAGAACCTTGACGATAGTTTTGGCGAATCTCTTCATGTATCGCTTCCAAATCTCGGGATCTGGACACTCGAGTTTCGAGACGACCTCGAAGCACTGAGTCAATTGCGTGAAGACGTCCACGACGGAAACGCTGAAAAGTGCGTGTTCGCTGCTTCGTTGGAACTGAAATGAGATTTTGAGAAATGAAGAAAATAAGTAAGAAAAAAGTATATGATCGGGAAAAAACGGTAATAATAAAATGTCGTACCCCGTCCTTCATATCTCTACTAAAGGCACCATGTAGATATTCGAGAGAGACGTCGTCGTTCTCGTTGAGCCACTGCATGACGAATGGCTCGAACCAGGCTGGATAATCGGGAACGGAATTGACGAAGGTAGGAACGTCCTTGACGAAGTTCGTGTGCAGCCATTTAACTCTGAAGTGAAGGTTCATGTAGGCGGATGATTTGCACAGACGATGTTGCTCGTGCTCGTCGAGGGCGTATTTCATGTCAACGGCGAACAAAGACCACATCGTCTCCGCGGATAGTTGACCTATGTTCAATTCCGATGGAAATTGATTCAAGACCGGAGCGTAACCGTTCCGATCTTCCTCAATCACCGATACTATTAGCGCGATCAATTTGTGCCAGAAATCGAGAGAATCGAGGCGCGGACCGTGTTCCTCCGGATCACGCTTCGCCTCGTTCGGATCGACCTGGAACTCGCGATTGTACAGGTCGTAACAGTGCTCGAACAAAAATTGGTACGTCGATCTCAAACACGCTTTGACGCAGTCCTTGACGACTGCGCTCGCGCGTGGCGGAGATGACAGCTCCTGAACTTTCATCCTGAAGAACGTTATGCTCGTCAGGAGATCGACCGTGCTCTTCAGGTCCATCAATTTCTCCTGGGTCGAGGCTGGGAAATTGTTACGGTACATCGAGAGATCAATTCGCAACGAGTTGTGCAGTTGATCCAGCAATTTTACGAATTTCTCTTTCTGTTGACAGAAAAATCAAACGAATCTTTTTTATCTATCTATATGCATATTAAATGGAATTTCATTTTTCTACATTCTCTAAAATCAAATCATTCACTCTTTTGCATCTGCTACTTCCACTTTACGGTTTCTATGCTGAGTTGAACATTCTTTATACTGAACGTTTACAATTTAAATGAAAAATGTGGGGAGGAATGAGGTACTTGGGAAAATATTCCGATTCCAAGGGTTTAATGTGCTCAATATATTGTTCTTCATTACTAAATTTAAGTAAACAAATAAAATTTCCAGCTGCAATGAGAAGAAAAAAATTTTTCTTGGCGAAAAAAAGGGGTATTTAATTTTTGTTGAAATATGTTTCGTTAGCAAAGAAAATGTTATTTTTCTATCTGCTATGTTAATTCATTACCAATTTTATTTTTTGTTTCAATGCTATCAGCAAAAAATATTAAATTTTGTCAAATTTCGAAATATTGAAAATTTTTCGTTTACCCCATTTTGCTCCTCCTACCCTAACAAACGATGTAATTAACTTAATCTAGATAAAAAGCGTCTTTTCTTAACAAAAGAAAAGGAATAACAAAAGTCTCTTGAATAAGAATGAGGTCTCTAATTTGAAGTTCATAAGGCGTATACTTGAATAAGGATCGTAAAAATTGACGAAACTATAAAAAAGTTTGAATGAAATCGTTAAAGTAATCTCGGCGTGGCGTGAAAGTGAGTTTGAGGGGGATATCGAGCGAAACGGGAGTGAATCTCCGAGAGGGAAATTTACAAAGCTTGGAAATTCAGGTATCAAGGGTTTTCCTGGTTTGACCATGTGTTGCAAAATACGTGAATATTGTTGCTCAATCTTGGGGTGAAACGTCCCTCGGACGTGGAATAACGAATGGAGTTCGAGTCTCGGGAAATTGCCCAGGCATTTCTCGCCGGTGGTTTATCCATCCTCCGTAATGCTCCGCAGGGAAAAGTCGTGGATAAAGTATTATACAGGCTATTCCACTTGACACGACCGTCAAAACTAATTTTATTCTACATTCTTCTTGAGATATTAAAACTTCAATTGATCAATACTTTCTCACAAATTATCGCAAACTTTGCAAAATCATCATTTAGAGTTTTCTGCCCTCTTTCTCAGCTCTCTTCATAATTCCATTTCGAATTTTTAGAAATTATTTTTCTTTCGCAGTTCGCAAGTCACGTTACTAATATTAGAAAATAATAATTTTTTTTTCGTAATCTATTTTTATGAATGAGAGTTTGAAAAATCTACAAGAAATGGAAAATTTTCTGGATTTTTTTCATTGAAATAGTGGTTATTTAGAAGAATATGAGTTTTGTTTGATTATTTAAAAGCGATGAATGGTTAATTTTGGATTGAAATGCCCGTGCACGCGTTTTCATTTCGTTCCCTCGTGCTGATGGTGAGTCGAGACATTTTCTCACGGTTGATGCAATATCTCTGTAGTAGGTATGGTCTCGAAGGAAATGAGACAAACGCTTCCTCTTAGGATACAAGTGGGTCAGGAACTTACCCCGAAGTTGCTCGCAGCGAATCTATCACTCGCCGAGACCGCAGAGCTCGCTGTCGTATGAGCGTAATAAGCGTTTATGTTCGCCAGCAGCGTCGACATCACGGCAGGCACACCTGGACACAGGTACTTTGTCGATAGACAGTGAAAGTGCCTGGAATATTAATCAATCGATATACAAATTTCGATCAAACTGTCGATATCAAACAATAATTGTCTTCATTATTAACCAATCTCATCGGGTATCTACTTATTCGCGGAATATTGCAAGACTTTCACTATTTGATATATTGAACGGCTTTTGTCCTGGAAATCTTTTTTTTTAAATAATTTTCCAACATTTTTCATCTCATCTTGATTTTAATCGTTCAATATCAATGGGATACCATAAATATTATTACTTTTATTTGAAAATATTTTGAAAGAATAGAGAATGACTTTGTTTTAAATATAGTTATTAGGAGAGAAGAATAAATGAATAAAATGTAAATGTGTAATGAATGCACTTACGTCATAGCTTGATAAATACTTTCGATTCCATAACGCATAGCGAACTCGTCAACGAGTTCCTCACCGGGTGGATCGAAATAAATCTTCCACGCGTCGTCCCCTTTCGCTTGGGGCAGAGTGACCATACCTCCGTTATTTTCGCAAAGACTGTGAAAGAGATTTTCGTGAAGGCACGTGTACTGGACGTGATAGGGCGCTACTTTCTCCTCGCCCTTTATTTCCACGCTTATGTGCAATCTTATCGCCCCCGAGACCGCGCTCTTGTCCGTTCGCTTTTCCAGATTATACCAAACGTCCATCTCGCCGCTCAACGTTCGAACCTCAATTATCGTCTGACCAAGGAAATCGTCGCTCTCCCGCGTCAGTTTCTGACGAAGCTTCGATTTTAGATCGTTGTCCTCGTCCCAGACTCTCACCTTTATCCGGTCCGACGAATTGTGACATTCGCTGTTCATCAATATGTTTTATTACTCATTCAATCATTTTTCTTTTATTTGAAAAATATAATTATTCTCAAGCTGAATTTTTATTATGCTCCTCATTAAGTTGATCTTTTCGCTATTCACTATAGTCAATTGACAGTCTCTGTGTAGAAATTTACTCTGAGTTTAAATTTTCAGAAAATTATTATTTTTAGAATCGCAAAATAATATAGTTTTTGTCAGTTTGAAATATATTCTACTAAAAATTGTAATAAATAATGAAGGAGAATAATATTTCATAATACTTTTTTTTCTTCTAAATATTCAGTTTGATCTAAATGAAGCCATTATTGAACGACCTCTTCAAAAAAACACGTAACAAAGTAATCATCAGTGAGTTATTAATTTTTCTTCATCATGCTCACTCTGGACAACAATTTGAAAAATTACGTACAAGTAAAACTTCTCGTTCCATGTCGGATTGAGCTCCTGCGGCATCGTTCTTGTTCGTTTCTTCACCTTCCCAACCTGGACCGTCACGTAAGGGTCCGAAGTACCGCTCTTATCCTTGGCAATTAATCCTTGGGCGGAGATTACTGCGACGTGATTAGTTTCAAAATAATTTATATTAATTTCTCATTTTATAAACCGAATAATCAACAAAATTAATAAAATTTTATCTTTTTTTTGGTTCTAAAATGTTCTCAGAATAGTTGATCATTCGATATTAAAATTATTCAAGATAACTACGTTCATGGAATTATTTCATGAATAGCAAAAACAAGAATTACTATTTCTGATTTATTTTTCATTGTATGAATAAAATTTGTGATTTTGAGATAAATTTTGGTGATTTTTAAATCGTATTCTTGTCATAAAATGAACTCGAAAATCCGCTGACCTTTGCGCGAGCGATACGCGGAATAAAAATGAAATCCGTCGAAAAATGTTTGCGGAAGGAGTGTTCGAGTTTTTCGGTTTTCGATTTGAGACCGCGAGAGAAATCGTATTTGAGATTAGCCGCGTTTCGACGAAAATAATGAAATGCGGAAAAAGCGTCCCGATGGTATAATCCGACGTGCGGTAAACTCATCGGACGTATTTTCTCGGTTCTCGTTCGAGAGTTTTCTACGAGGAGTTCCCCGAACGCCGGCAAGAGCTTTTCGAAACGGGAATTACAGAGTTTCGCAACGGATGGCTACTCTGATGGCGTCGCGACGTTCTACACACACGTATCCGCCATAAAACTTTATTCTCGGTTATCCGAATTAGTGGCCGCCACTTTCGGTACACAACACTCCAACAATTGACAACTTTCGAACAATCCTTCCGATATTTTCGACCCCAACTTCCGTCGCATTGTTCGCTCTCACGCAAAATTGAGTAGGAAATTCAGTTTACTTGAGAAACAAACATTTTTTTCTCCGTCCAAAGAACAACGGAGCTTCGATTATTTATTGACTCGAATTTTTTTATCTTTTCCTCCGCATACCAATTTTATTCTTTCATTTCTTTTCAATCTTCTTCTTCTTCTTCTTACTCTCTTTCAAAAGACAGTAATTTCACCATTGTCCAACTTAATTGCCAGAAGAAAAGTTAGGTCGATAAATGAGTTGTCCAATTGGAAGCAGTTTCGGGAAATTCGAGAGAATTTTAATTAATCAGAAATTCCGAGAAAAAAGTCATCTCGACAATTTCCATTGATTATACATCAGCGCGGGTACATCGATCTTTAACTATTTTACTTTTGCTATTATTTCCGTGATTCGACCGCTTTTTTCCTATGACAATCAAGTATGTGGAACCATTATTTCTGTGCTTGCATAATATCGTCGATGAGTTTTTCATTTTGTACATGAATAGCTCGAGACAATGAGGAAAACGAGGATGTAGCTTTATAATCAACGGGACACCGGAATCACCGTACCGGAAAACATTGCATTTTAACGAGAAATTAACTCAATGCATTTGTCCAATTTCGTTTGAGCTCTTTCAAACGGAAAATCTTTCATCAAATAAATAAAAATAATTGATAATGTAATTTAAATGGTGCATTCTCATTTTCTTCATGATCTGGAATCAGCCCGGCGATCGGAAGAATTATTCGTCATAATCGCGTGGGAACAGATTGACAATAATTTTGTTACACTCATTGGAAATGTGTATTTTTTTGTGATAGCCATTTAGTAAGCGTGCAGAAGCTCCGCGGTGACATTCGAGCGTATAAGTGCACTCGTTAGAGGCGTGAGTTAGATATTAAAATGATCAACACACAATATCTAAAAACATTTTTTGTAAATATTCAACGAGACACAGATGAAGATTCATGGGATGAATGATGCGTGCTGTTCATTTGAGTATCATTTAAGTTAAGTATTAGACATTTTTTTAAATATTTTTTTATCCAAGAGCAATGATTATTTTAAATCGAGTGAAAATGTTTGCTTCGTACTTTCAGTGTCTAATATTAGATACATATATGATACTCGGAAGAAAATAGAAAAATAGACAGACAGACACCCATGCTCATGCTACGAATGCCTCCTTTGAATTATATCGGAGACTGAATTTATTTCGAAAATCCAGTTCCGGCTCGTTCCACGTTTCTTCGTCGTTCACCTGTCCCTGTATTTTGAATTATTTTAAAACAGTTTTGACATTCAATTTCGAAAGAAGATACATTTTTTGTGTGTTCGTGTCATTTGAAATGATTTTTCATGAGAATCACATCCTCATCATCAGCCGTACGTAGGTACAATAATATTGTTGAAAATTTCGATTTCGTACTTTTTCAAATTTTTTGAAATACTAGAAGCAATATTTTTGAACTTTCGAATTTCCGAAGCTTTTTTTTCTGTACGATATAAGAATTCAGGAGTTAGTTAATGCAGAATCCTTTCATTTCTCGCCAGTACTTTTTCTCCGTTTCCACCCACTGCACTCGAATTCTGCACCGGAATTTTCCGGGTGGCACGAATGCATCGGAGAGTAAAAGCTCCGAGTCTTTTTCGCTCTAATATGTATACATCTATCTCGGATCTCGCGCTCGACGGATCAAGGGATTTGATTACCGAAACGAAAACGGAAGTGGCACCAACTGTTACCCTCTGACAAATTTTCACTCTGGCTCTCCCTCTTTTTCCCTTTCTCTCTGTAAATTTTCTCACGAATTTCAGGCCTCTCTAACTCAGAAAACTACCCAACTTTCTTCTCCAACTCACTACGATTTTTCCACCACGCTTTTTTTGTTAAAAAAGAAACTGAAAAATTTCGTTCTCTGGAATTTTTTGATCAAGTTTTTTCTCGAGCTTGTGCAGTGCTTCATCGTCATGGATCTTTGTCTTCCAATGTATTAATATGTGACTATTCTTTTCATATACTTCAGATTTTTTTTTATTTTCATCTCGAATATATTTTCCTGAAATTTCTTGTGAATAAAACGAAATTGAAGCGCGCGTTTATTTGCGCTGAATAGGAATAAAGTGTGTATCATTATATGTAATCAAGGTCCAGAGAAATTTGAAAGATTTTCGAGAAAAAAAACAATAATTGTCAAGCTCCAAGCTCCGAAATATAATTCAGTGAGTGAGAGAGAGAGGAAGAAAGAGATAAATGGTGGAATGTTGTTCGAGAGTCGGTTGCGCGAGATAAAATGTGCAGTAGACGTGAGATTCTGAACCGGGGCGCGCACTACGTGGCGCTGCACTTGCCTGTACGTTGAACTATCGATCTCCCGACGCACTTGTACTCAAATTTATATACATGTAGAAACTGAGTGAAAGAGAGAGAGAGAGAGAGAGAGAGAGAGTTTATCGCATCTCCCTTTCTGCCGAGGAGTTTTCACGTCCGGAGTTTTCCAGACGATTATATGTATATAAATGCGGTTCATGGACTGTACATCCGAAAATACACGATTTTTCACACGGACAGGCCACAATCTCTTTTCTCCTTTTCTTTTATTTTTATCGATTTGAATTTGCAGAGTACTCCAAATATCAGCGACTCATTCATTTTCTATGTTTTCAGAGCTTATAAAGATGTTTGCGATTCAAATGATGCGTCCAAAAGTTTAATTCGCCTCTAATACTTGAATTGTCATTTTTGCTGAAATTTTTCATTCTCATCGATTTCCATTTTTTAATACAAAAGTTCGTTTCTCAAGACAGAAGTCACAAGAGATGTTTGCCATGAGACGATTATTTATAACTTTAATTAAATTGAATTCTTTTTGGTTAAAAAACAATTGCTTCGTTCAGGATATAATTGCATTAATGCATTGTATGGAAAATGTTGAGAATTTATAAATGAAAGTAAAGAATCAACGACTGTGTGGAGTACATTATTTGACGGAAAAACATCTCATTATTAAACACAGTATCAATTAGGTAGAAAGATTTATTTATGAACCTCTAAGGAGAAAACGCGTGAAGCTCATTTTACACACGCCTCGCATTTGTTTGACCCTTGCTCGTATACTACCTATATACAAACGACTTTTTTCATTCATATTACACGGAATACCAAGAGCGAGAACGAGAACATTTCTTGCCCTAAAAAAACTCTTGTCTCGAGGAAAAATTTGAATAAAAAAACACACACACGATGAAAATCTCGCATCACAATTTTTATTCTCGAAAACTGTAATTAAATTTTTTCTGTTTTTTCTTTTCCATAATTTACCATTTTTTTCTTACCAGACGTAGCATTCGTTTTATGAGAATACGGTGAGAATATGCAATTTTGAGGAATCGATAAACCTCGCTTGTATTCGTAATTAACGTTTTTTTTTCTCTTCTCCGAACAAATCGACGCAAAATTCATGTGGATCGGCGAGTGCTCGTGTACACTACACTTTCTCTCCAGTAATTCAATGTATACATACGATATACGTTTATTTCCTAGTTAGACTTTTTAGTTTTTGTTAGAGAGTGAAAATATTAGTAGAAGAGAGTGAGCGATAGAGAAGAGATGTAAGGTGAAGTTGTGGACGAAATATAAAGTGTGTTAATATTCTTTTGCATGATTAACAAACGAATGAATATTTTTAAATCAGTTTCGATACTGTTTTCTCTTGCATTATTTTCGTTCTTTTAAAAATCGTTACTTCTTGCGCTATGGTAAAGTCATTGGTAGGGGATGGTCACCTGTAATGGCGATCTTGCAAGACCACTTGCTCGTCCCTTCGAGTACGATCTGCTCGGCCTGCTCGAGACTGTCTATGTGAGTATCCGGGTCCACTGAAAATGTCGTGCTGAAAAGAACAACATTGACAAAAACTCGTAATTACGAGTTCAAGACTCCCTGCTTTTTTCTCCATTTTCTCATTACTTCCTGATCTCTCATATTAAAATCTCGTCGTTAATTCGTTCTTCGTAAAAAACCTGAAAAATTTCCGATAAACTTTCTCGATCAAGTTCTCGACAATTATTTTTAATGACAAAACAATTGTGTCCTTTTTTTTTAAATTATTTGAAATCAAGTTGAAAAACAGGTCACCTGGTGTTATTGAGATTAATTGGGGAGATTGAAAAAATAGGGAATTAACATCGCGATGAGGTATCAAGTGTGCTGGATTGAAACGCGGAGAAATGCTCGAACGAAGGGTGCGGAGCCTCCCTTCGGACAACTCGGAATCGGTCGTCGTCGGAATAAGAAAACTTGTTGCTCGTCCGTTTCGTCGCGTTACATATATTCTTTACGTGGCGAAGAGCCAAATTGCTCGAAATTCACCCCGTGCACGATCGAAACCTGCCTGTCCAAACGTATTCTTCATAAATTTTACGTACGAGACTCGTGAACGACCTCGAAAACGGACCAAAGACCTTCTCGTCTCCGTATTTATTTTCTTACTACGCATATGTTTATGCGTTATTTATTTTTTTATATTTAGGAAAATCGACTTTTTATTCAAGCACTTGGAAATCATTTTTACGAGCTTCATTACATATTTTCATTAAAATGTCGAATTATTGTTTTGATTTCGGATAATGTTCAATATTGAGAATAGCGAGAGTTTTCTTGATGGGTATAAGGTATATAGTAAACAACTTGTGACATTTGGAGAAAATCTCAGGTAAAATATTAGTGTATTTAGAATAACGTTGGGTTCTCGGTGAAGGAAGTTATAGCTCGGAAATCATAGAGCTTCATATTGGGAATAAAAGTTTCAAGTTGATAAAAGCTTCCGGAAAGTTTTCGAGTAACCTTCGGCTAATTTTCTCGGAGGTACCTACAAACTATTTTCTATAGAAACTTGATCGAAATTTTGAAATTTCTAATGAATCAATTCTATTACAAACTTTTTATCACTAAACGAACACTTTTTATTCAAAATTCAGTGAAAATTTTCCATACTCTGAAATCCAGAGTTGATAATAAAATGGAACAGTTTTTGTAAATATGAATTCTCATTTTACGTCGATTGGAAATTAGTGATTGAAGTTGATGAAAGCTTCGTGGAAGTTTTCGAGTTAATTTCAGCGAATTTTCTCTCAAGACTATTCCTATTGAAATTTCATCTGAATTTTGCAATTCCTAATCGATAGATTCTATCATAAACATTTTTATCACGCGAAACACATGTTCTATGCGATATTTTATTGACGTTTTTGAAATTTATTAAAATATTCTCCAACGGAGCAAACTATTTTGGTAAATATTTGTATTTTTTATGAATATTATATTTCTTTCGAATTTTCAAGAATAAGAAAAAAAAATCCAGTTTACCATTTACTTATTTGTTACAAACGGGAAAAGTCACGCTGAACATTGGGAGAGACACGACGACCGGGTCACAACAAGTTGTCACGTGGTCTTAATGGACTTTCGATCGAATTTCTGAGAAGAGCCTCTCACGGGCTCCCAGGTTGCGATAGGTATTCGCGACACCCCTGGAGGGAGCTTCCCAGAGAATGGAAAACTCTATCCAACATTAGAATCCATCATCTTTATACATTTCCAAAGGCTCTCGGCACACACGTAGGTATACGTAAAAGTAACGATGTCGGACCTTCGATCCACTCATCGTGACACAAACAACCCGGAGGCGCTCCAGAATTTTTTTCCGCCTGACAATTTTGAGCTTTAGGGTGCTACGTAAGCCGCCCCATGAGTGCGAAAACGCGGATTCACGTATCGCCTGTCTCCGTTTTTCTGAATATTGTGAAAAAATTAAGAGTTACGTGTTATTCTCTGTTGAAAGAATATGACATCTTGTGACTCTTCTTCTTTAATCTAAAAATGGATTTTCTTCAAATAAAAACGCATCAAGACGAATAATTTTCCATTTATCTAAAACTTGAATATATCTCTCTATTTTGTTCCGTATTTTATTAATAAAAATATTTTATTTTTGTTCGTACATTGTTCCTTTGGAATTAGATCTTCTCAAAGTTTCAACATCTAATGATCGAGCATGGTCATGTACGTATTAGTTTCGTACACGTAAGGTCTATCAGACATTGTTCTAGGAAATGGAATTATTGATTTTCGCCGAAAGGGAATGCCTGAGACGACACGACTACCTCCTTGTTAACGATCATTCGAAGATTCATGCCAGAGTTTTCGAAGATTTATGTCTGTATGAATGTCAACAGTCTCGATAACATGTCAAAATAAATTGTCATTATCTATAAAACGTCAATACGGAAAATGTCAATTACCATGAGATATTTATATTTTTTTGTATAAAGTTATCAAAACGTATGTGCACTTCCAGTACAAACATTAAAATATTTTGATTTCATCAGTTTCATAACATCTTGAATATTTTTCTGAAATAAAATCTTATTTTGAGCTTTTTTTAATGATATGATAAAAATAATAAAGAATGATTTTCGATAGTCGCTCGTTCAATTTCTATTCTCTTGCGGAGAAAGCCATCTTATTCTGGGCCACAAGTGAATTATCGTCGCACGCCAACTCACGGGGAATCATCGATTTGACGTTACACCGAGAAATGTTTGCGATACGCATCAAGATAGAGATAGAACAGATTAGTGGTTTGGGAGAACTGCAAACATCATTCGAATTCCATTGTTAAGTCTTACACTGATCCTAATCGGGATTAGAATCGTCCGGGTGGAAGAAAAACGTTTCCCACCTCGCTGACACTTACAATGATAATGCTTCACATTTACCGATCAATTGTCAAATTGTGACTAATTTTGGATTTTCAATTTCGTCTTCGGTGACGATTTTTAATCATCTCTTCAACGAGTTGAATTTTCAAGGAGAATCCTTTGCCATGTTCAACGACACATTATGTGAAAATTAAAAATTTAACTTATTATTAATTTTTAACATTTGTTAATTACTTTGAATTCACTTCTTTCGGGCTTCTTTCCGTTTTATAAGACCCAAGAATTTAATATGTAATTATTTTGAGTATCTTTTTTCCATTAAATTTCGAGTAATGGCTTTTTCCACCTTCTTACATCAAATTAACGTCGAATAAATCGAGTATGCTATCGAACTTCTCTCAATTTTCGCTAAAATTCAAGTTCCTATGGAGATGAGACTTTTCAAACTTCACGATGAAACAATGAAAACTTGAAACAATTCTTAGAGCATTTCCCAATGACAGTTGATATCTCAGGAAACTTCTCTGCAAGAGTACAATCTTGGAATATATTCTCCCAGTAAACTGTGCTCTTGATGTCACGGTGATATCCCTCGAAGATAAATTCTTTCTCGTTGGAAATAAAACTCCATCGATCTCAATATATATCAAATATTTTCATTTCCATCTCACGAAAAAAGTGGACTAGGAGTTAAACGGACAATAATTGTATATGCACACCGTCACGTAAGACACGTATATATATATATATATATAAAACAACTAACAGCATCAGCTTAGCGTTAAGAATTCACACGTGACACAGAAATGTTTTAATGCGGATGACACAGAAGAGGAAATAAACAATTCGGAAATAACTGAATTTTCAACATACATATAACCCAGAATAAAATTTTAAATCAAAATTTACAGAGGATCAAATTTAAAAAATATCAAATTAATTTACAAACTGAATAGTGAATAACGGTGGAGAATAAAGAATGATCAAAAAAAATTATTGTATTCCTCTTTTGGCGAATTTAACACACACGAGTAAGGGAACGAATAAGGAATTTCTTTTGAGGAAACATTTAGATCGGGTACTCATATAAAAAGTTGATAAATATTTGAAAAGAAAAAGAGAATTTTTCGCTCGATGAATAACGAGATAATCACAGCCACTTTTTAAAAAGAGCGAGTTGCACGTCAGGTCGCCGGCTGCAAAAAAACGACGCAATATGAGACACCAAATCTTAATTCGATAACAAAAAAACAACGTCACATTGATAATAATAATAATAATAATAATAATCACACTGAGACAGATGTCGACCCATATATAATGACGATAATAATAACACAATTCACAGGCATAGAAAAAAAGAAACAATGACTATTGACTTGAGCTGCAGCCGCCGGGCAAAGTCGTCCATCGAAGCTTTTGTATTTTCACACAATATTTCGTGAAATATATCTTTTGTTTGAGCATAATAGTAAAACTATATGTATAACGTGTCGATGTTCGGTAATGTATTTTGATTTTTGGTCAAATGTTGTTGTTTGTTTTTTGTGTTTTTTGCTTGGAGGTTTTTTGGTTATATATAATATGTATGAGGGAGACAGGAGAGAGCACACATCGAGAGCGCACAAACCTGTTATGGCGATCTTCGCAGACCATTTGCTGGTACCGTCCAGCACCGACTGCTTCACCGACCTCATGTTGCCGATATGACTCTCCTCGTCGACTCCGAAGACTGACCTAAACTCATCCGACGAGATTCACATGAATCGAAACTCGAGCCTATGCAATTTCTTCGTTTTCCACTATTTTTTTGATTTTTGATTTTTCTCATTTTCACCATTCATCTTAGCTCATACATTTTTGCTGCAATTTCCATTCCCGATGCTTTTCAATTCTTGACATTTTAATTTTCATCTTGGAAATTTATAGTGAAATGTTTGTTCAGAGTCATTTTCAAGTCTATGCAATCTCGCGGTAGTTTCTGTTTATGTAGGTACCTAGACTATTGAAATGTTAATTCAAATATTTGGATCGTTGAACGTTTCCTTCCAATTTTTGAAAGAACCTTGGACATAATTTCTCTTTCGGGAATTTCCGTTCGCCTCTAGCGCGAGCGTGGCGAAAAAGTCAGATATCTACGCGGGGGCAACGCGAAAAAGTGCAATTTACATCCGGACGCGGAGCAATCAAATATTTACAGGTTGAATATTGCCCGGGTTTTATCACTCGTCTCGCATGTAAATACGTCAGAAAGAAAACAAACATACCGATGGACGAACAAAAAATTCAATTCTATGAAAACATAATCGATGAAATATAAAATCTGAATAAAAAAGTTATCACAAAACTAGGTCGAATGATGCACGGATGCCGTTGCTAGCCCACGCGCGTGGAAATATTTCGAAAAAAAAAACAATTTCCTACCCCATATGATGATGATGATGATACAGCCGATGAGGTATATTTAAATCGAGTTGGTTTTCGCAGGATTAGGTCGTAATTTGTAGAAATGAATTAAAGATAGGAAATGATGACATTCGAGAATTGAAAATTGTATATGTTGGCATCAGAGAAAAACGAGGAAAATATTGGTCGATCTTTCGAGATTGGACCCGTGGCCGTCTCGCTTGGTAACAGTTGAGAAAGCATTCCGTAATCTTCGTTGTTGTCATAATGAATGTAGCAAATATCGGGTCACTGAACAAGCGAGATACCGCGCTTCGTATCTCTTGAATAGACTCTAAGGATAATGGTCACCACAGTCTCCAAATCTCTATATACAAATATGTATACGTATATACGTGTTTTTCCCTCACACATGACGCCACTTATTCTCCGTTACAAAGTTTAGCGCTTGGCTCACCGGAGCGGAAAAATTACACTCGATCGATTCTCGGGAAGTTGCCGCTTTAATTCTATCTCGAAATTTCTATCTTTTTTCTTTTCTCAACATTTTTTAAACACCCTTATCTTGCAGATTATATATTTTATGGAATATAATAAATTTTACGGAAATACGAATCGTAAATTTTCTGATAATTTCCGTTCGAGTAGAAGAAATGAAATTTTACTTTTAAATTCGAGGAAATTATTTCGAAAGTACGGATTTTTCGTTTAATGGACGCACTTTTGTACATCCTGATGGATAACGGTTGTAGAGTATCATTCGACCTGTTTCTGATAATTAACCGACGGAAGCTCGTGAAAATCCTTCGGTTTGACACGAGCGTGTTTCGACGGCGAATTAACCGTGACGTTGATTGGACGATATGGCAACCTACCAAAAAGCTCGAGACCCGATGAAATGCGAGTGCCTCGATTTTCCCGGAATTCGAGAGAAAATAGGAATGAGAACGAACAAAAAAAAAGATTCGACAAATGTTTACTTTTTTGGTCTATTAAATAAAACAATTAACCGATCCGTATAAGGACGGTTCGTTAACTTTCATACTTTTTTACATCACCTTTCAACATCTTTTCAAAAATTATTTTCTTTTTTTCTTTTTTTTTAGAAATGGATTAACTGCATTTTAAGGTAAAATATAGATATATGTATGAATAAGCGTCATCAGTTGTTCATCGAAATTCGAACGATCCACGATTATTGACATTTTCTTTAATCAGATAGCTCAATAGCTCAATTATCTTCACCGCGAATCATGAATTCAATTGACGCAATCGTATTTAACCCAAAACGATCAGTCGTAACGAGCCTCGGTTTCATCGTGGAGAAAGCGATCAACAAAGAATTTTCCTATCGTTTCGCGATCGCGCTTCGCTAAATTTCCGATCACTATCGTACGATTGACTCATTTAAATTCATCGCCCCTCGCCAATCGAGCCAGCATTTACATTTTCGCGCGTTCGACTTTTTTGTATATGAAACACAAAAATCGAGGCTTTTTTTTTATCGTTGCAATTTCGTTGGAAAAAACTTTCTGCGCTGCTTTTTACAATATTTCAGCTCGTTATTTCAAATAACAGTCGCGCCGTTTTTCTCGGTTATTTTAACGGTGCTTTAAAGAAATTTAATTATTCCGCTATGGGGAGCGTAATTGCCAAGTGCTATGCGTCTGAAAATTTTATGCCATTTTTTTTAATGGAAGACATTTGGAGTTGCGCATTCTACGTCAAATCCAGGATACTTTGAGCATATATTCTTTAAAATCGGAATGAAAAACTTACATTTTTTTAAGGGCTATTTCACTCACTATAGACATTGATTTCACTTGGAGAATTATCAAATTACTTAATCAATTATTAACAGCACATGTAAATGCGATGTAAGATTCAAAATCTGAATTTTCCGCGGGAACATGTCCCCAGGCCTATCCCTGTGATGCTTTTTTGAATATTGAAAATCTCGAAACTTCAAGTGCCAATTTCTTTTCAAGTCTCTTTTTCTGGGTTCAGAACCTAGCAATTGTAAGGTAGAGGGGCAAAATGGGATGCTTGAGAAAATATTGTTTCCAATTATTCATAATTAAATTAAGGAAACAAAATTTTCAGTGGTTATGAAAAAAAAAATTTTTTTTGTCGGACAAAATGGGGTACCCTCCAAAAAGTGAGAACTTGTTTCGAGTAGTTGACTGATGAGTCATTTTAATTTTTGTTTCAATTACCAAATAAAATGTTCTTGGCATATCACGAGCTATTTGATATTAAATTTCATCAAATTTATAGAAATATTGAAAATTCGTACCATGCACTTGGAATATTTTTAAAAAATCCTGAATTTCGAATAGAAAATTTTGATTCGAAGACGTTCCCCATTATTCTAAAAACTTCTCTGATTTAGCTCGTCGTCGAATTTTCTATCCAACATAATCATCCGGGTGGAAGATAACGGAGCAAGATCGAGAATAAACGAGAGACGATGATAAAACGGAACAATGAAAAAAAAAACACATCTTTCGAATATATAATGGTAATAAATTTCAGAAAATAATTCTTCGACGGGAACTCGGACGAATTCTACTCACCGGATGAGTTCGAAGATTTCCGGCTTTTCCAGCTCCCGTTGCTTCATTCTCTCTTTCATCGCTGTTATTATGCTGTTCGCCTTATCCTCCGCGCCGTGCTTCGAGCTCTTCTCCGCGGCCCCTGGTCAATAATCACAAAATTTCATTTTAAACTATAAAATCACGAGTCGTCCGTTATATTGAAGCTAATGTATTTTTATCTTCTAATTTATGTAGGAGCAAATATATTTTTTAATGAGCTAAAATAAAGAAGACGAAATTATTCATTAATATGTTATGTTGCTGCAGTTTTTAAACCAAAATGAAATGTATGCTCGTTTGAATTGGCATTGATGCGAGTACTCGAGAAGCTCCATAAAACAGAGCTTTCGGGACGAGATCCTGACCTGAACGGAGCTTCCGGTTTAGATTTTTGTCTTAATTTAAAAAAAATTATCACTAAATTAATAAGGTGGTTAGTGTGCTTAAAATGGTTTCATCGCAAAAGTTATATCTCGGTGTAATGTAACGTAAATGTGTTGTGATGATATTCACTAGACCGCACGTTTTCTTTTTTCTTTTTTCACGGTCCGCTGTCGAGTTCAAGGGGCTGATGTTTTTTAGTTTTTTTTGAGAATGAACATTCATCAGTGATATTTTTTGCAATTTATATCTCCTTTTTCAGGTTGCGCTTTCTATTCGGTTCTCATCTTTTTGTTTATTCGAGTTCCCTGAGCTTTTATTATCTTCGCGCTTTTCTCTCACCGGCGCGTTCTAATTTTCCGCCGGAATCTCATTCGGCATGAACGGATTCGGCAGGCTCGTCGCAAAATCCGCCCATTCCTCTCTCATGTAATCGCGCGTGACTGATTTTACCCGAATCGATATAAAAGCGTAAAATTGGATCAATCCGAATGAAAAGCTAATATTAATTAACGCGATATTTCAAGATAATTGTTCACGAAACTGCTTCACCATAGATTATAAATTATATTGATAAAATAATCAAGAGGTATGAGGAATAAATTACAGATTCCTTTCCACCATACAAAGGATGTTGGAAATTTCGAGCTCGAAACGCTCGTCTTATCAGGATTACAGGATATCGACCTGAGATTTAAAACGCGCCGCGTCGATCTTATTGAGCGTGAGAGACTATTTTAGGTGGAATTTCTTAACCGGGGTTCGCAAAAGTTCAAGCTGTTTCGAATCCTCTCACGCCCGCGCGGTACAGGAGATTCGCCTCATCTATATTTCTCGTTTCTGTGCTAATTAACGCGCAGTTAGCTCCGCACTCCTACCGGCGGAAGCTTCATCGAGCGGATAATTAATCACTCTTAAAAATGTCACGACCGGAAAATATGTATGATGTATTCCACGGAATTTCGATACACATAATCCGACCTGTATTTATTGCAAATATTAAATACGCATTTTTCCGTTACAAAGAATATTGAAAAATTAACTCCATATCAATATTTAATCGAACTAAATAAAAACAATATAACTCGACAGAAAATTATTAATTGGAAGCAGAAATCATTTCATATTGTGACTTTGAAAAAATATTCTCCGTATTATATTGCGTTTTGCGTTATGATATAATTGTTAAAATATTATTCATCAATGATCCTGATTAATTACTGAGGATTAACGACCGAATTTCGACTCCTATTGTGATCCTGAGAATTGATGATTCTCGAGAAATCCACTTGCTCACCCTGAAATTATATACGTGCACTGATTTATCGCTCGTTTTGGGGCTTATTTTGTTTTGTCAGAATTATACAAAATATATGAATAAAAATATTATATATGAAATCAGTTTATATTAGAGTAATAAATTATTATTGAATATCAATAGGAGATGAGTTAATCATGAGGAAACACAGATAACTGAAAATGATATGCATAAGACGTTTTTATTTTTATCAAGTTCGTACTCACGTTGCAAACAGTCAGCATTGAGCAAATCTTTGCACTTTTCGTGACATTTGACTCCACACTCGGTGCATCTAACTCCCTGCCTGGCGATTCCCCACAAAAGTCCTTCGCACTCGTAACAATAAGTTGGCGAAGTCGCGGTCCAGGTAACGAAGTTGTGCGGTGTCGTCGACGAGATCGGATAAATCATCGCCTGCAGAGTCTTCTTGTACACGTGCATCTTCTGCGGGTACCATTTTCGATGTGTAACGTCAGATATTCGCTCTCAACAATTTTTTATCCTTATGTAACAATTATTCAGAGTTTGGCCAAGAGAAAATTGTCCACGGAGATAAATCTCTCGTTCGACTGACACGAAAGAAGAAAAGCTTCGTCTCGTTCATTCACACGATCATGCGATTTTTTTATTTTTTATTTTGCGTCTTCGGCCAAGCTTTTACTCTCGCAATTTTATCTATTTTCGATACCGGATGTATGTATGCGTCTGTGTTTCTTCTATTTTTGTGTGTGTGTGCGTTACTTTCACGTTTGTTCTGTGTATCGTGTGTTGAACTTTTCATCGTGAAATCGTTTCCGGTTTTTGATTGAATTTTACATGAGTGGCTTTTGTCGAATGATTCACGAGTCAACGATTTCGAAACTGTGAAACTGGAAATAATTTAGACTCGATCGATCGTTCGTGAATTGCATAAAATTTATTTATCATTTTGCTTCGCCGATTAAACAATAATATTAAAATTTTCATAGTTTCCATTTATTCTTTCGGTAAATCGATACTGTGCATGCATCTGTTTTAAACGAATTTCATTAATATCGTTACAAAAGATTCTTACAATTCGCGAAATATTTAACTCTATTTTCTTTTGATGTCGAAGAATTCGTATTTCAAATAAATAATGCAAAGTTTTTACGATTTTTTTTGTGAAACACGTTTCATGCGTCTTGGGATGGATATTAAGAAGCTCGTTTATCCGCATTTGTTTTTTCTCCCCATTTCAGGTCTCGTGAAATCGATTCTCGAATAGGAAAACAGCGTCGAGGGGCCAGAGAAAAATTGTGTTAATGTGTTTCGCATTGTGCGAGCTTTCTCGTGTTCGCTATCGAAATACTCAATCGGAGCCATGCAGAAATTATGGACTCTTGAATTATTTATTTTTCGAGTGTTCGTGCTGGTGAATTCGTGTATTTAGAGGAACTGTTTGTGTTTGCTTTTCATTCGTTTCTTTTAGAAAAATTCATATTTTAAAATATATGCTCTGTTATTGTTTTGTGTTTAAAAAACAATTGTATCCGATGTATCGGCGAAGCTGTGGAGCGTTTATGACTCTCAAAAATGCGCATTCGAGGAAAAATTAGAAAAAAAAGTTCATGTTCTCAGCATTCACGACAAAACTCGTTTTTTTTTCCTTTCACACTCTCATTCCACGAGTCACGATAAAACTTGATAATTTAACTCGCACGCGACGCTTTTCCAATTTCGTGAAATTTCATTATCTGCTTTTACGGGATTCACAATAATTGCTCGTCTTTAATTTTAACAAGCGAATGAACTTCGTGCCTGCGAAACCTAATTTCATACACAGTCGAGTGTTGACAAACCATTCGCCAGGGAAGTCTCCGAGCCAGGACGTTTCACTTTTCACTATTTGACATGATTCAACTGGTATACAATTTACATTCATTAGCTTCAAATTTTACCAATAATTATAATTATTGTAAATAATTACAATCATCCTCGATCGTAAGAATTTTATATATTCATTTTTCACTTCAAACAGTGTAATGTTCTTCTTGTATGTACAACTAATTGTGCGTCAATTGCCATCTTTTTCATTTATTATTTTTCAAAATGTTAGCTGAAGAATGAAAAATAGCCGCAAAAGCCATTGTTTTTGAAACGTTCTCGCTCCTCGGAGCTATTTCTTATTATCTCAAGGTGTGTGGAAGCCAGTGAGCCCTCTAAGAAGCTCTAAAAATTACGTATATATACATATATATGTGTATATATCCTCGAGCAAGGATAATTTTTCAAAGGAAACTTTAACCATCTCGGAACTGAAATGACTCTACAATCCTCCCACCATCGAACCCAGCATTGACCCAATTCTTACTTTTTTACTTTCCTTTCTTTCGTTTTGCACCCTTTTTCAATGAATCTTCTACTTTGTGATAAAAATTTACATAATTTTAATATTACATATTGTAAAATATTTATGTAGAACAACACTGATTATTTTTTTCCTTCAGAGAGAACAAAAACGAGACGTTACAGGATTTTACAAAATTATTTTTTAGAAAGACTCAAGTTTTTTTTTAATTTTATAGACCGACCGCGGATGAAAAGTAAATTTTTCTTGTGAAATGTGAAAAATTCAGTTTGAGACTGAATGATGGAAGAAGCAAAGTTGAAAATGTACGAGCCGCATTTCCCATAGTTCTAAATTTCTGGCAAAGATCAACGAACTAAACTCGAGAGATTTTCGAGCCCTACGTGCAGTGTCGGGAGATTTCTAGGGATTTGTTATTCTCTCGAAACAGACGAGGCAAACTTTTCTCGTTTCGTCCAACTCTTTTCTTTCATGTGCAATTCCAACATTTATCGATCCTCGTGTCCTTTTTTTACTCTCTTTATCCTAGCACAGACAGAAATTTCCTAGCGTTCAAGTGCAAACGTAATCCGAGGGACAGTCGGGAGGGAATTCTCGAAAATGGAAAAAGCAAATCGATGAAAAAATACATCTTGAGTATTGATCAGCTAAAAAGCTCTAGTGACGCATTTCGAACAGGATTTTCCTCGATTTGAAAAAAAAAAAAATATTCCTCAAAGGACTCGCTATATATTAACACTTTATCTCTCATACGCATGTGTATGCTTTTTTCTTTTTCTATCCTTATCTAACCCTCTTGTGTCCTTCGAGGAAATATATTTCTACTTATTTAAATGTACGACTATCTTTTTTTAATTTCATTAAAGAAGAAACAAGGAAATTTCTGGGGGATTTTAAACTGACACAATATTGTCTAGCCTAATATTCTGCTCCATCGGGACACGCTCGAGACACGTTTTAGTGCAACGGGACTCTAATTTAAATATGAAAAATTTCAAAATAATCCACAAACATGTTGCATTCACGAGTTTTCATCAATTTTTGTTTAAACATGTCTATTCGAATTTTTTCCACAGACGTGGGAATTAATACAAATAAATGAAATAATATGAAAAGAAAATTAATGAAATTATTTGAATTTTGTAATATAAGAATGATTTTTAAATTCTTTTCAACTTGTCAAACAATCAGTAGGAAAAAATGATAAAAACTTTGATTTCATTGAAACCTACCTACGAATCCCCTTCACACTCTTTCAACACCCGCGTAATTTTAATCCATCATATATCATGATATGTACGTTTTTTGGTGCGATTATTATTTCTACCGAACTCTCGCCTATCTAAAATTCCGCCAATCAATTTATAAAAAATTACACAATCCTCGAAAATTCGTTTAAATAAAGTATAATAATATATCCAATACCCAATGTGCCAGTAGTAAAATGCATTCGCACTTTGTATTTATTTATTTATAATCTTTTAATAATGCTTCGTCGCTATTAAAATGCTGGCTAGTGTATTTTCTTTTTCTATCTTGCTACACGTTCCTTTTATTAAACAATATAATAATAGAGGTGAAAAATAGAAAAGGAAAATAGAGAGGTTGTCAGAGAGGAGGATTTTCAAACAATTCAATAGAAATTATGAGAAAATTAGCGACAGATCGAGAAAGAAGAGAGCAAAGAAATTAAGGATTTTCAGAGAAAGAGAGAGAGAGAGAAAGAGAAAGAAACACAGAGGCTGTGCCACACTTACGTGAAAGAAAATAGCGTGGAAATGAGGATAAAATGGCAGCACGATATGGAAAAGAAAAGAGAGTTCAGAGGTTAAATTTAATCCGTTCGGAGTACTGGGCCCCTTGGAATTTTTAGGACTCGAGGAGGCTCGAAACTTGAAAAATTATTTTAAAAAAAAATACATTTTATTAATATCTCTTTATCAATCAATTCAAAATTCTCTTCACTAAATCTTCATATTGTATTTATGAATAAAAATTGTCATTCTTCATAAAAGCCGAAACATTTTTTTTCTACTGAAAAAATTTTCAAGCCTCCAAGGTAGGGTGATAATATTTGAGTATTATCGCAAGGTAGACTCGATAAAAAATATTGAAAAATAAAAATAGAAATAAATCAAGAAAATTTTATCGAAAAAGTCGATTCTACAACAATCGCGCTGCTTTTCTTGTCTAAGAGTCAATATTTTTGGCGCTTGACGTTTATCTTCAGTGAAAACATTGTTCCCAAGTGGTATAGTTTTTTTTTTTTTGGCGAGAGTCAACAGATGTTGGTTGGGAGCAAAATATGGGTGAGTCTCTTCGGTTCTTCATCGTTTCCCTATACGTCCTTGGTTCTCGAGCAAACACTCATTTGCTTCGGAGATTACCTCTTGGAAACCTTAAACGTGTTCTTTTTACTCCAAAATCATTCTCATCGGTGCAATCATTGTAAAAACTTTCATTTCAATAAAATAACGCGCGACAAACGCACGTTATTTTAACACCTGTCAAACAAATTTTTGGGTCATATCATTTCGATATTTTTGCTCTTCACATTCTTCTGCACATTGAAAATAAGAAATATATTGAATAAAAATTGTTATTACGAACTAAGAAGAAATTTATGGTTTTTTGCTCAATAAAATCGATCTATTCATATTTTTGGCAAATTTTCTGTTTTTTTGATCCTTCAAAATTACTAAAGGACGAGTCCTTACCAGCTCCTCGTCGTTCAACGTTGCTCTTGGCACAGCTGATGTCAGTCCTGCATTTCGTTTCGTCACTGCCATCGTCTGAGAAAAGATATAGATTAATGTTGGCGTGATGAAAAGGCTGTATTTACTTTTTTTGTTCTTGTTTTTCGTCATTATTTACAAAGATTAGTGTACGTGTACGCATGTATAATGTCAAGAGAGAAAGATACAAAAAGATGAAGGTATTTGGATAAAAAAAATGTAAATGATGAATATAAAAGATAATAAATATAAAAGACAAAAAATACGTAATACAAAATTAGTAAAAAAAAACATGTATTTTAAAAAAAAAATAACACGAGAACTATCACAACGAAATTTAAAACTCCGAGTAACATGAGAGAGACAATTTTTTAATTTGGAAGAAAAATAACACGTATCCATCGAGATCTTTTTATACTGAAAGTATACCGTAGTTACAAGAAAAAAATTACCATAGCGAGTGCCATTTTTTTGTTAGTTTGTGAGTTGATTATTTTATATACAAAAATATAAACCAAGTTTTAGTAAATTATATTAAAAATAATAATAATAAAATGTTAATTATTGTTGCAAAGGCTGAGCTGGAAAATGTAAAAACTAATTAGAAATGAAGAAAGTCATCGAAACATATTTACAGAGATGAAGAAAGTAAAAAAAAGAAAAAAATTCAGAGAATCTCGAGATTGAGAGATAAGGAAGAGAGTTCAGGGATGAATTTTTTTTCTTTCTCTTGTCAGGAAGATAAGAAAGCGTTGTCGGAGTATTTTTATTCTACGTGAAAAAAAAAAATCTAATCCAATTAGCCTATGGTAACTGGTATAGGGACTTTTTATGAATGTTGGGTTTACGAGCGCGATGATATATTAATTGATAAATGTCGTGACGACCTTCTTTTCTCTTCATCGGCCTTCTTTCAAATCCAACATTACGTTCATATATACACATGTCACTATATAATTATACAGAATGTGAACATGTTCGTGATGGGCTGTGTGTCAGTTTTTGTGAATTATACGTGTCGACGAGTACCGAATTCTGCGAAGATTCCTTCCAGAGTGCTGTCTCTTTCGTTCACATGAACTTTTTTACATGAATTATAATTATCACGGGAAAAAAAAATTATGCTCTTCTCAGTATTAAAAATGCATTAACGTATAATCAACGGAGCTTTTATTTTATGAAAAATTTTACAATTTCGTTAGTTTACGAAAAAAATAGCTTTCATACATTTTTTTAGCTTTCAATGAACGAAAGAGCAGAATTTATTTTTCGCTTTTCTTGTTGTAGATTGTCGTTCCGACGCGTCACGGCAGCGTGATACGGAAATCGGACATTTCTCATTTCTCGTTGATGCGGTAAAAAGTGAAAAGCGTTCAGCTTATGATATTAAAATCGATCTAGAATGTCTAATTCATTAGATTTATCATCATCCAGTCTACGATATTAACTACGGATCTACAACACTAACTATAGTCCATTAGGCAACACATACACACACACACACACACACACACACACCAACTCAGATCATATTTTTAAATAAATTTTTTCGTTTAAAAATATATATATATATAATCGTACGTCTTTTATATATATATATATGCATATATATTATTATATATATTATCGGTAGATAAAAGTGTGTGTAGTCATTAAAATTAACGTGCACGGTTTCAGTAATAACCACGCCGGATGCAGTCTGCGTGCTAAACTCTGAGAATCTTCATTTTACAACTTTCTTATTATTTTTCACAGACTCGATGGAGAATCCGAATTTGGAAAATGTGAGCAAACGGGTTGTGTCGACCAGAGGCGATTTTTCAATTTTTTTTTTCTTCATTTTTGTGGCGAGATGCGTGTCAGGTGTCGAGAACAAAAAATTTTGCATGACGATGCAAAAAAGAAAATGCGATACATCATCTTCTCTTCGAAATGGCCACACAACCCACGTGCATCGTGGACGGGGAACAACCAGTGTAAACAGACGAGAAAATGGTGTCAGAAGAGACAGAGAAAAAAAAAGTAAAATAATACATCTTCACACGATAGTCTTACTAAAATCTAAAAAAAAAAAGAAAATAAAGTAAATATGGTGGTCGTCAGCAAGCTCTGGGATTGGGGCAAAAAGCTCACAATTATTTTTAAAAGTTTTGTTTGTTTGTTCTTTTAACATTTTCTTTCTTACTCTCTGATTTTGTGAATCTCCTCGCGAATTATGTTCTTCGTGTCAACAAATTGATTAAAAAAAAAGATCTCTCGCGGTCCATTGACGATGATGTTGTGGTTTATAATAATATTAATTAATTTTAACAGTAACAATAAACATTACGTTTCCGCCATACATCTGTTTTCGTGGATGGAAAAAAAGAAGCGAAAGCTCTAGCAAGCGGTCGAAGATATCCTTGGATTTAAATAATTACCGCACAATCTCCTTTCACTTTTTCTTTTTCGATCTCGAGGATTCGCGCGAAAGCGTGCTTGTGCGTAGAACAAGAAAACTCAAGTTAGGTCGAAGAGACTAAAAGAATTCGACGTAGAAAGGCGAGAATACACAATAAAAAATACATTTTTTTCAACACAAGTAAAAAAAAACAACAACAACAACAACAGCAGTTCTCGTTTTATCATCATCATTATTTCATTTAAATAATCGTTCTCTAAGTAATTTATTTATGTTTCCTTTTTTAGATAGTTTTTCTTTTACTTAAAAATAAAGAATGAAGCGAAATGACTATCTCGAAGACTATCTCATCGGTGGCCAGAAATAATTGAGGAAAAAAGTGAGAGAGACATTATTAAAGAAATTGAAAAGAGAAATGTAGAGAAAAAGAGTATAGAAAGAATAAAATTTTGAAATTTGAATGGAGTATGTAGATAATAAGTCCGAAAAAATCTCTTTATATTGCATGTTTATGATAAAATTAATAGGTAGAGATAATAGAAATGACCAACATTTAAAGAGTGACAGATGACAGAGATAGATAGAAAAAACGAATGATGTATATATTTATAATAATTATAATAATATATATAATATATATATATAAAATCGCATGCAACGTTCGAGCAAGCCTTTTTAATTAAAATTTGACTAAGGAGGCATTTAATTAGTACCTTCAAGACCTGGAGGTGGAGTTTTTTGAGATTTTTTTGAGAGGTTCAGTGAGTGGTTTTTTTTTGTCAGGTAGTTCAGGTTCGGATACAACAACGGGCGCCACAGAGAACAAACAAAGAATAGCATTATATGCCGATTAGTATCATCTGTCATTTTTTTCGCATCCTTTTTAAATATGCAAAAAAAGGTTATTAATAAAAAGGTATATGGGAGAATAATTATTGGATATTCGTCTCAAGCTTTCTTTCATTTCGAAAACTTTTCTTCATATTTATCAATTCAATAACGCTTCGTATATGTACTTTATTTATAAACTTTATTGAAAAATCCTCTTTCAACATTTTTTCCTCAGTCGCGAAATTAATCAAGATCAGCTGCGACGAAATATCCAGTAATTTTCTCGGAAATTTGCAGAATCAGCGATTAAACTCCTCGTACATGTCACGCCTTTTTTAGTTCTCGATCGGGGTACAATGAACAACGAATAGATCGAAACTTTCGACACTGAACATTCAGGGGAAACAGATATTGGACTTGGAGACTGGACGTTTAATTATATGGCAACGAAGAATGATGATATTCATTTGTTCAACATTTTTTTAAACCTTTCTCTCACGACATATGGTCGTCCATTTGTATTAATTTTTAATATTTTCGTTCTTCGTTATCCACTTTGGAAAACATCGAATTTGAAAACACTTTTTTTAATTATCCCCGAAATCTTATCACTAAAAATTGCACGAGTTTATTTTGTATGGAAAGGGGGAAAATAGTTGATAATTATGTAATATGATTTTCTTCGGTTAAAAGATAATTTTAAAGGAACACAGGAGCGTTATCATTATAAATTACTCGTGATTTTTAAAGATTTTAAACAAGTATAAATTGGAGGAAATAGAGTGTAATATAGTTTTTTTCTAAAAAAAGAAAGGTGGACGCACGAAGTTTCGGGCTGTGTCGAGCCGGACTTTACCCACTTTCCGCAGAGCGCTTCGTTAAACGGATTAATTAAAAGTTTACAACGCGAGATGCGGAGTAAGAGCAGCGGATGAAAAAAAAATCATAATAAAACTCTCCGAGGGTTTTTTTTTCACTTTTCGTTGCAGTCTCGGACAGTTATGCTCTCTAGAATTTTATCAAGTGACCCATCACATATGTGGTCAAGTGAGTTTTCCATTATTTCACGTAAGAGAGAGAGAGAGAGAGAGCCTTGCTAAATTTACAAATTTTTATTCCGATCGAAAAGATGCAACAAAATCATTGAATAAATCCAAGACTGTCATTTTTCCCATCACGAAATAAACCTCTCGACTGTAAACCCATGACCATTGGCTACAAAATACTTCAACATAAATGACAAAGCACATATCGTCCCCCGCTTTCGCTGAAAAAAAGCCAAATTTCCGACGAGCCCATTAAAAATTCGAATAATTTATTTATGATTTCCTCTCACGCATAAAAAAAGTATTCTGACGAATATACTGCGTATGAAAAATACTGAGTAAAAAACGACCTTTATAACAGCCAAAATCTCGTGCCACTTTATTTTTATTATACGCAATAAAACATATTTGTTCAGGTACTCTTCTACTCGTGTGTATTTTTTTCAATATTCTTTAGAAGGGGATGACAAACGTGAACTTGAGTGAATTTTCAACAACGATATACAAATCTACTGACCATGGGGGCATACCGATATATGTAAATCACCGGCGTTAAACACCACGTAGAAATAACATTTTATATGTTTCTCGTTATTGAAAATTATAAAATCGTTTTTAGTATAACGTTAATAAAATCATCGATTCATCATCATTGTTCTTAAAATAGTTGAAAAATATGACCTAAAGTTATTTAGTTCATGAGAATAGTTAATAAAATTATAGCGAAACATTTGTTGCAACTTTCTGAAAATTTAAACAATGTTGGGACTGATTTTTAAAATTGTTATAAATGAGAGATGAAAATGAGGTCGTTGCGGTGTTCGTGATGGAAAACGGTGGAAACTATGGCACTCAAGTGAACTTGTCCTTTTTCATTCGTTATTGTTTGGGCTTCCAATTTCAAATCGCATGACATTCGGTAGGTCATCCGTGACCATTCGTCAACCACCAACGCAGCACTGACAAAATAACCAAACGTATAAATATTGTTTTGCAGACGGATTTGAATGGGGATTACAATTCAGTGCGTAACGAGCGGATTGGGAGAGATAAAGCCAAAAACAAATTCAAAGTGAAAACAGACACCATTCTACTTTTCCAAAATAGTATTGAACACAATACACACCCGACCATGGTTTGTTGAGATGAGATTTTTCACATGAAAATTAACTTTGAATATGATTGTTTTCGTTAACTCATTTTGAGACATATTTTCATGCTAATAGTGAGATTATTTATTAAATAATAAATTTTTAATATTTCAAATAAATTTTTAACGATAATTTGTCAATGGCTTTTTCATCTGCTGAAACTTTTTTAGTAAAAAGAATATAGTTTGTAAATTTTGAAAAATGAAATTGACGAAATAATGGAATTTGCATTAAAAATGTTTTTTAGGAAAATTGAATGATTGGCACGGAGAGGAAGATCGTGATTGATTGCACCATGGGGGACACTAAGAATAAGTAGAGAGATTAAGCTTAATTGGCAACTGGAGGATGGTGCTCTCGTTCTTGAAGGGGTAGGCTTAATCCCCGAAGTCTAGGATTTGGTGATCGTTCGCTGATCTATTAGAAACGTGAATCCCCCAGTTTAGGGTCGAAGCCAATTTCCACGAAGGGTGGACTCTTAAATACCTGTATATCGAACGAGACCTTGAGGAAGGTTAGTTACAGGCTGGAGGAATTCTTCGGGTCAAATAATCAGATGGGTTCGTGGCTTATCAGATTATTCGACCAAATTGACCACTCTACATTTTTGCCAATGTCAAACGATCATGGTGTTTTTTTGCTCTTCATCAGTCGGACTTTCCTTAAATTTTGATATTGTGTAAATATTATTTTTCAACAATTTGGAATCGTTAACGCATCTTCCAGTAAAATGTTTCGAAATATTTAAAAATTAATGATTTAATCAAAACCTATCGAGCCATTTGCCAGTGTTGATTTTCTCAGTACCGAAATGTGAAATTTACATACGAGGTTCGACGAAATTGTTGGCGGTTGGTTTACCAAACTAGTTAGAACAAATCAAGCGTTTAAATTAACGAGCCAGACAAACAAGCCCGGTTATATTCCAAGAGCATGCTCCGCCAGGCCAGCGTGATGTTCATAGTTTCCAAAACTCCAAACGAATAAAGGATTTTACGATCGGGTCATACGAGAAGAATTTTATTCTGGTCATGGTATTTTCGAAATCGAAAATCGATAGTAAAAATACAAATGGTTATTGCAAGTTCTTCCATTTTCGTCAATTTTTTGAAATTTTTGTTTATTTCGTTATAATTAAAAGTGGGAGATAATTGATTCTCTCTGGTTCATCATGAAGTTTTTCCGGGGAATGATTTAAATAATTTTTCGGGGTTTGATACTTTTCGTTTATTTTTGTGGCTTATTAATGATGAGAAGAGGATGCGATTAGTTTTGCGAGACGTCCGATCAGTCTCGATGAGAATAGACAATACAGACACAATATATATAGACAAAAAGATGAAGTTTATGTGGTATTTTATTTATATTTAGAGTCGATATATACTCATTGAAGATCATGGTAATGGATAATCAGTTACGTACCAGCTCCGAAACCATCGGTATCGATTTTCGACGCGGTCGTATGTCCGGCATGCTGTCGATGTTGCTGTAAAATGGATTGTCTCCCATGTGCCTAAAAAATAAATAAAATCTCTCTTTACTTTCATGAATGTCATAGATTATTTTTATATACGGCGCTGTGGCTTTTCAGTCTCATTTTTTACTATCTAATAATGGATATTTTGCAACTAAATCTTCTAGTGTTAAAAAATAGCATTCTAAATAGAATATGAAAATAAGATGTTCATGTTGCTCCGAATTTTGTTCCATTTTTCCTGCAAGTTATAAACTTTTTCATCGTGGGTTTCCAGGGTAACTTGAGATTTATACTCCGGATATTGAATATTTCGAGTTTAAGAACATTTCATTCTTATTTTCCATTGGATTTCGCAAACTCGTTAAACTGTATTAATCACATTTCCTCTCAGCTATCCTCGAAAATTTGAAAGGAACGAAGAGCGCAGACGGAAAGTTTTAGTCAATAAGATCCCTATGAAGTAAAGTGAGACTTGAACCGGATTCGAAACTTGTTTGCCTTTGACGAATCTCAATCAGTTCAAAAACTAGTATTCATTTTTTACATTTAATTTCATTATTCTTTTTACATATATTTTTTTTTGAATGTTTTATATGGCAAAAAACATTTTTAATTGCGAAATTAGCGCATGTCATGGCAATTATGCAGCGTTTGCAAATTTTTGCAAATTTCTCAACTCAGAGATGTTAATTCTCATAACCTCAGTGCGACGCTATTTTCCTCCCTTTTCCTCTAGTTTCGCTCTAATTACGCGTTTGCAAAGCACGTGTTCCATTTACATAAAAAAATCTCGGCGTGAGTATTTTAGAAATGGCCTGAAATCTTAAAATTGATGTCTTCTTACGTTTCTAGTGACCTGTTTGAAATTCTCAATGTTATTTACTTATTAGCGTTTGTACGAATCGAGAGAGGCTCTTGATTATGCAAATTCTCAAATGGCTCAGATAAAAGTGTCAGTAAGCTAGACTTTACTTTAAAAAGCTTTAAAAAAATGTTGACCGGCTTATCGATCATCCAGAATGAAATATAAAGAGCCTTAGAGTGTCAAAGCTCCCGACACGCGATCTCGAACCTAGAAAAATATTCAGCCTTTCTTTACAATATTCCCTTGTCATGGTCTGTGTATATTGAGCCGTCATATTGTCGATTTGTCCTCGTGTAACAACACAGTATAGTTGACTATTTTTTCTTTGGAGATATATTTTCGTAATTTGATTAATTTTTTTTTCAACAAAAATGAATTCTATTGAACATAATGTTGATTCAGTTTAAAAACTTATCTTCTGCTTGTGTCTAAATCAATTTGAAATTTAAATAATCGTGTTTGAAACGTCACATGTCATGGTCATATGTTGAATTTTTTTCTTCTAATTTCGACAAATCGCGTGGAGAAATTTTGATTTTTTGTTTTCTTTCTTGCTAAATTGAAATTTTCGGTTACCCACTGAAAAACAATATCAAAAGGAATCACTCGTAAGACGTGGCAATATTAAACTGAGCATGGGATCCGCGAATCCCACGGGATTCTCGTGAGCTATCCTCTCGAACGCAATTAACTCTCTTTTTCGAGATATTCTCAATGAGTAATATCTGACTTTTCGCATACGTGCTTATTCATGGCATCGACAGTTCTTTAATGTTCGCTCTCTGGATTCCGGTATACTCATCGCTCTTGATCAATTTTTTGCGGAGGTGGGTTCTGGCGCTGGATCCGTCGCGCCGGTTCAGCTGGTGCTGCCTTTATGCGTCATCGGTGCAAGGAAGGGGGCGCGGGAAATTCGTATACTCTGCGGCACATACGTATATTCTTTTCTCTTTGTCCATTCAGTATCAACGGAGAGGTTTCAGACGTTCAATACCAGTGGGTACAGAAGTCGACGTGAGAGAGGAAATACATTATTTGAGTTGGGTAATATTTTGAAGACGGAGAAGGAGGAATCGGATTTCAGGAATACGATAGACGCCGGATAGACGGAGAAATCGCAAAATCGTCAATCGTTCATGCGTGAGAATTAGAGGGTGCATGGATGGGGATGGCATTTCATAACGACCTGATGTCTCTCGAGGTATACGTGAGTTAGTTAGTTGGTTAGTAATTTCTCGGCGTACAAAAATTAGGTGGTAACTAATCGGGACGGATTAAATATTAAAAACGAATTACGGGCAGATTCAGATTATACGGGGCCACGAAGAGTCTGACAATAGTAAAATAACTTGACCTAGTTTACCTTACGTGACGTGGATTCATATTCTGGCGACGCTTGAGCGTTACATTTTTACGTTTTCAACGTTTGAAGATAGGAATTATTGTCGAAAACTGAGTTGGGCCGAATATTAAAATAAATTTCGGATAAATTTCAAGACTTCAACGATCGCTTATCCCATATAAATTATTCATCAAAAATAAAAAAAAACGTTTTTTTAAAAATGTACAAGAATCTCGATTCGTAAAATCCTCTTTCGACAGCTAATTAGCACGATTTCGTTTCGACACATTGTTCTTTCTTTCCTTACTTGGCGTTAACATGCATTTGCGTCTTTTGTTGCCCAATTTGACTGTATGATAAGCTGTAAATACAAAAAATATCTTGCGAGGCAACTTTTCTCACATGAATGGTTTATTTTGATCTATTTTTAAATGAAAATTAAGAAAAATAACATCACAGTTATAGTTTTAAAGAAACGTATCGAGGTATATTTTTACAAGTGTTTGATTTTTGTTGCGCTTCGTTTTCTCAATAAAGAAAGTTGACAATGATAGTATGGAAAATAAGTTTGATCTGTTGGATTCAGCCTTTTATGGATAATTTCCTTCGCGGAAAACAATTTTGCGATTTGCATAGAAATGTAATATTGGGCAACGAATGGCCGGAAAGACATTTTTCTGTTACACCGAGCAGAAATAGAATACGTATGTGACGAGTGACTGCGGACAGGTCGTTAATGCTGCGGGAGAAAGATTGGACAGAGGGTAAAAGCTTGTCAACCCCTTGAGAAAGAAGACTCATTTTTTTCCCGACGTCGAAAGGTTTTCCATTGTTACCATCGATCAGGCCTCCGCAGAAAGGGAGAAAAAATTGCCAGTCACGAGTCGCACTTGGAAAATTCAGACTCCACGCACATAAAAAATTAGGATATGAAATATTCCAACCGTACTTGAGGTAAAAAAGCTAAATCTTTTGAATATATAAAATATGCATGGTCAAGGTACAAAGGGCGGTTGAACGTAAAAACACATGTAATAAAATATGAAAATTTATGATGGAATTTATGATAGAATGATAAATAGTGTAGTTGATGAATAAATTGCTTACCCATTTGCCCTTCCACCAGCCTCCCCGCCAGGTCCGCTTCCATTCTAACAAACAAAAAAACAAGTTTATTAGAAAAACAAGCTAATAACAGTTCTTAACGAAACGGAGAACACACACGTTCCCGAATAAGGGGCCAAGGGAGCTTATACATAGTTGCGAACGATCAAGTTACAAATTTTATGTTATACACATGTATGAGTCTTATACAGTCTTCAGTACAGAGTGCGTCCGCAAAAAGAGATAACATTTTGAGAAAGACGTTTTTTTTTTCACTTTTTCTAAAATTCATCCAATCGCTTTGTTTTTTCTTCCGTACACTGATTTCTTTCCATTTTTCATCTTACGAAGTTTCTGTCCTTTTTTCTCTCGCTGTTTTTTTTTGAGAGAAAATAAAATACCTACCTTTCCTCGATTCGTATCGATTTTTGCGGACACCCTTACACATTAAATAATGCACAATGCTTTGCCGCTGTCGCTTTCTTACATTTTATTTTTTGCTCTTCGAGCACGTTGAATGATTTCGGCGAGGTTGAACGTTCCAATTTTTCTCATTTTTTTTTTAAATTTATTTTCTAGTCTTGCGCTACACACATCATTCAAGGGAGGGTATTGCGAAGCTTTCGGGGTCAATTTTGTGGAATTTCTCCCTATGTAGTGGCAACAAGCGTGAGAAAAAAAGTATATTGAGAAAAAATATGGAATAAAATATCGCAGCGAGAATTGCGCACCAAATAAATGGAATTTGAATTTTTTCGAGCGTGAGGCCATTTTTTTGACATCTTCGATATCTCGGGTTATCGAGCTTGTTCTCGTTTCTTTTTTCTTATTTTCATTCAACCTCGATGGTTCAAAATCGACCAATAAAAAGCTCGTTGTTCCACTTTTTCCAATTTTACTTTTTTTCACCCCTCTCGATGCTAGATTATATCTTTCTCCACTTTATTCGAAATAACAAAAAGAAACGTTCAAACCCTCTCAAAAAATAATGTGTTCGACCCAAATTGCATTATGCCATTTTTTCCAATTTTCTTCTTTAAATTTTTTTTACTCATCATCGAGTCAGAAGAGTTCGCAACCTTCGACATTACATCGTCAATTCTTTTTACTTCGAGACGAGAGACAGAGATCGTAATTTACAACAGGTCCGACCAATACCTGATTTTTCTACCTTCTCTCATCGAATCCATCTCGACTCTTCAAATTTCATGTTCGATGACTTTTTCGTTATATTTTTCTTATCACTCTTTATTTTCGAGTATTATTTTCTACCTTCATTTACTGTCTCTCCTCCCGACTCCTTATTGAATTTTATTCGCCACTGGGCAATTTTTTTCATTGAAAGAGTGCTTTGTATAATTTTGTTTCTTTGTGAATGTTTTTAGAGTGTATAACAGCTTGTATAAATATAATATCACGTACAATTCTCGACGATCGTTTTCCGCTCGATCCATCGAGACATATATAAACTTATTGATAGCGTAACAAGTATAAATAAATATTTAGAGTTTAGAGCCGCGGTATTCTTTATTTCTTTAATTTTTAATAATTTGTTTGTTTTTTGTTTAACGTCGTTGTCAATTTTCTCTTCTCGAGCCTCTTTTCGTTATTTCTTTTCGTATTTCGTTCTCACTTGCTTTTCACTTCACTTTTTTCCCTTCCTAATATTTTCTCTCGTATGTGCAAAATCGCTTTTTCCTTTCTCATCTTCTCTCATCTTCGTTTATTCGTTTAATTTTAGTTGCTGTTAAGAGCCCTCTTTTAAGTCGAAGAAAATTCACAACGGATCTCATTTTATCCGACATGATCTTTCGACTTTGTCAATTCTTGTCGTACCTGGGCTAAGAGGAGAAAATATTCTCCTTTATTTTTTGTGTTGCTCATTACGACCGCGAAATGACGTTCTCGAGAATATTTCGCTCCGGGCGACACGCTCCGGAGAGAGGAAAAATTAAAATATGTAATGAGAATTATATTTAACGAAGCGAGTTTCGAAGAAAAATATCGTCTCGTCTCTGTTGAGCTTTGTTAGCTGTCAAATTTGGAAATTACATTTTTTTGATACTTTTTTAGGTTACGGGGGTATGTTTTAAGATTATTTCTCATAACTAATGAACCCGTCAAAAATTGAAGACTGCATGAATAATTTTAAAAATAGTTCTAAAAAATAAAATATCACGTTGAATTTTAATATCAATATAATTATTTCATTAATGTTCTTATGATGAAACAATTTCTCAGTGTTGTCGTTCGAAATAGTAATATAATTCTATTTACTGTAAAATCGTTGAGATTGCACTCGGCATAATTGCAAAAAGCTTTAAACGAACAGTTTCAGATTCTCTTTGTAAGTTTTATTCTCTCAATGACTTTACACTCTGAGAGTTCAGTCGGATAAGAAACGTTAATTGGTAATTGTACTAAAAAAAATAGAGAGCATCTGAACGGACTCATCTGAACTATTCGAAAGTGAAGTGTCAATTCTCAATTAGCCGCAATTCGTCAGTGACCAATTTGAAATTAATAAAACCCAGTTTGTATTCTTATCGATACGATTCTCGAGAACCATCACTTCATAAATTTTCTCCAGATTAAAGAATGTCAAAGCTTCACATTTCGACATACGATGAGAATTTTCTCACATTTTTTCATTCCTTTTTTTAATCTTGAAATTTATTTATCTATTAGGCCCTGGACGTGTAAACGTCCGGCGTTAATTAATGACAGTGGTAATGTTAAAAAGATACAAAAATAATAATGAAAAAGAAATATCGAAACGATAAGGACACAAAGTTTTACATGCTATCGCTATAATGACTTCCGACATCTAGGTATGGAATCCTATTGCTAATTATTTTTGCTACTTATACGAATTGCCTACGTCCAAAGCACGTAATTATATTCCTCGCCGTCTATGTGTATTTTTTTTCTTGCATTAAATCGTTTATCTATACGTTTCGATAACTAGCGGTATTTTCTACATCGATGCTGGTCTTTCCCCTGATTCCTTAAATTTATGTCGACACGATTTTTGGGATGATATGACATTCAATACGATAATTATGATATGGAAGTGTGATATATGGGAAATCCGAATCGAGAGCTTCGACATTTGCAAAAACAACAACAAACTTTTATTATTCAAGGAATATTTAAAAACGATCAATAACTTATTATTAAGTAATTGATTTTTTCTTTGAATCAAAAAACAAATCCTTGCGATGTTTATCATCTGACACCACGAAAGAGACCTAAAGTTTATTTTCATTTTGTTCCTCATTGCTTCTTATTTATTTGATGATAACATAACAGTAAAAAATCTTTGAATATTTGACTCGATGAACTCTGAAATATAATATATTTTTTCCAATTATAATTAGCTATAAAATGGAAATGTACCAGGAACTGGGACTGGAGAATGGCCATAAAAAAAACTTTCGTTCAAACTTTTTTCTATTATCAATTAAACGTTCCCCCGGTGTGTTCATTGCGAACAAGATAATTGATTAGCAACCGGTTGCGTTCTTGAAGGCCTTCAATTACGAAATTGTTACTATAATTCTCCATTCAGAAAGCAGATTTCCCGAGTCTTCAGCAAATTTCTCGGATGATAAATACCTCCTCGAGACAAATGTAGCAAGTGTTTTTGAGCGATGGAGCGTAAAATGACTTAACCAACATCAATCTCGAGCCTAAATACCGTTAGGTACGCCCTTTCGTACGCAATGAAGTACGCACCCCGGAGAAGCGTCAGATCGATCGACGTTCCGGGCGAGAGGACCTTGGTTACTATCCCAGCATCCTCCCCAGCCGCCGGATATACACAAGCCTAATACCGTCGTCTTATAACATATTCTCTAATACCCAATAATTCATTTTAAGTTCAACTGATAAATCCTTCTTACTTGATGAGTTTTCAATCTCGAAGCATGCCACGTCAACTTTTCATTTTATTCCTCTCTTACACGTCCTTTATTTTTAACCTTCAATGAAATTAGAAACACACTTCTAACGTGTACTTTTTCGATATTCGTCTTAAATATACTCTGTGTGCTTAACTTGTGCTGAACCGTAATATACTTCGACGTTAAATAAGAAAAAATGAAAAATTTCCTTTTAGTTCCTTTTAGTACCCTGCTCTTAGTGTTTCTCGTCTCATTTTTTATATATATTGAAAAAAAGTGAAAGAATTAACATTCATGCGTAGATAGTCCTCGTCGAATCATGGACGGAAAAAAATCTTTTTATATTTTTGTTTCCATTTTAGAGATGAAAAAAAAAATTTCTAGCGTCTTATAGGTGTCGAAACCTCGTAAAGGGAATCGATACTTCTTCTCATGTGATAACGGAAACCCCAAAGAGGAGGGAGAGAAATGTCGCTGTCTCGATTCGGGTGACCCTACGATAACGTCTTATGTGCACGCTTTAAAGCCCGCTTTACATTGGCTTTTCCATGTACATTTTTCTTGAGTATCGAAATACTTTTTAATAGATTGAACTTTAATATCATAGATATTTCTAATTTTGTATGAAAAACAAATTTTAAACTCAAAAGCACAGAATTTCGATTAAAATCCCGTATTGTTATTTCATTGTCAATAACATCGGGGATAATCGATACAAAAATTATTCTTCACATTTTTTCTACTGCTTATTGGAAAATAATGTTAAATTCTATGTAGAATTTCCAATGTGACATTTGTGTAGGTACAGATTGGAATAATGGAGGATCGGGACGATTGAATGTTGGAAAGTCTCGTTCACCTTATCTAACCAGCAATAGTCCTCGAGGCGTGATACACCTATACGTGCCATACACGCTATAGGCAGCCGTGAGGAGATAAAGCCATTGTCAGATCAGACCGAAACCCGCGAATTTTAATGCTAATCCCTGAATTAAATATACACGGCGAGTATAGATAAATCTATTCCTCGATACAGGATTCGCCCAATTTCCTCGATTTCCTATTTATTTATTCGGGAATACATCGCAATTCAACTTTAGAGTTATCACCGTTTCCCACACTTTCACAATTACTTGAAATTCAGTACCACCAATGTGACCCTACAATATTTAACATTTTCCAGTCGCTACAATGAATTACTGTAGAACAAATGCAAATCGTATCCTAATGAAAATTTGAAAGGAATTACAATTACGAAATTTATAATAAATTCATCACTTTTTAACCATTTGATTATTAAATTTAGCGGGCATACGTGGCACATGTATGTAGACGTTTTTTGTGATACGAAAGTGAATTGTGATGTGCTGAGGTGATATGTGCTGATGCATGCTCGTGACAAAATTACGCTCAATGGGGTATATTATACGTGTTTTTGCGTATATACACATGTTTGTCTATGAATATGCTCCTATTAATTATTTATTTATATTCGAGGGTAATTGATAATCTCGCTCTTCTTTGGGAAATCTTCGCGGTTTTAGTGACTCTTTACAGTTTCTCTCATTCTCTCATCGACGTTTTTCTTTTCCCTAGACTCCATCTTAATTTAAGATATATTTCTTGCGTCACAGTGTTTTCTTTAGATTTTACTGAAAATTTGGATAAACATTAAACATTCTTTCATGTCATATGTGCAACTGTGTCCCGACTAGAAATTTTAGGGGCTGTTACCGATTGAAAAATCAAGACATCTACCTATATTCTGGAAAATCGTCATTTTTTGCAACCTTCTGTAAGAGCTCGTGTTAAATATCGCGATTTTCAACAATGATTTTTACAATTTTTCGGCCGATAAAGCCTGTTGAAATTTGACAGACATTTTTGTAGAACATGAAAGAAGCTTCAATTAATTTTTTAGATAAATCTGAAGATACGAATTTTTATGATTTTGTTTGTTATATTATAACAAACAATAAGCTTTATGTAGGATCAATTTGAATTTTGAGTATGCTGTTCTTTGGTTGATTTGCAATAGCAGACTTTCTATAATGGAATTGAATGCTCAGTCCACTTGGAATACAATAAAAAATGAGAACAAAATTTCGATACTTTTTTCCCCTGCGTATGGAATACACCTTAAAGCTCTCTGAAATTCGACATTAGTTGTAATTTTTTTTTTCACAGTTAATAAAATACATAGGGGAGACCGGGGCACGACGGCCCTCCCGGGGCACAACGGCCCCCCTCAAAAATTTGGTCAAAAAAAAATTTTTTTTTCGGTCAAATCATGTGTAATATGATGTGATCACATGTGATCACACCAAAAAAAAATTTTTTTTTGACCAAAATTTT
>JAPYYX010000595.1:0-48343 GCA_030522605.1 Cremastinae sp. B BG-2022a | reverse complement strand
TCTTTTTTCAATCGATTCAGGATGATAAACTCTATAGTAGATTTTAAATTCTTTAAAAGTTTAACTACCACGATTTTTCTACATACATCCTTAAATAAAGATTGTATCTATGTAGATATCACACATATATATATACTATACGTGTTGAACCATCATTCGGGAGATTTTTTGCTCAATACCACATCATCATCAGTATATAAGAAAGAAAACATATTAAATATAAAATTAAACAATATACTCTGGAAGGCGTTCTTGTAAAACCGGAAGTTACATACATATATGATATATTCTTTGACGCTTATTGAGTCTCTTTTTGAGCTTTTCTCAAATTTACAAATTTCTCTACAAAAACGTGCACTCGATTTTTTTCCCCTCCGTACACTCCGTAATTGAAGATTGTCACAAAGAGATGAGTTTTATAACGAGTGAAAATCGTGGAGATTCATGGACATGCGTGTTTATTTCACCATCATCATCATTATCATCATCATCACACACGTATATTTACAACAATATGATTTCTCAATTTTTTTTAACGTCGTGGAAAAATACTTGAAGATATGTTCTTATTGCGGAACTTTTGTGACTCAAGTCAGCAACTGAGAATAACGCGTGTAGGGTGAAAGAAAATTTCATCGAGCGAAATTATTTAAAGATAATTCATTGCAAATTGGCGTTGACGTTTTCTTTGACAATGGACAGTGTGCAAAATTTCTGGAAGTTTCACCGTATAGAAATCGAAATATTAATTGTGCAAGATGACATGAGCTTTTATATAACATGTACTCTTGTGAGGCATCGCAAAAAGTTGCGATTTTCAAAAATCAATATCTCCACTTCTATAGACGGCCGATAGGGTACAAATTTCAGCAGAAGTCGCGTGTATATTATATTTGTCTCCTTATAAGCCAAATTTCATTTAAAAATATTTTTAACGTGAGATACGCAAGAACCTCCTTAAAGTGATTGCAAAAAAACAAAAAAAACATCGATTGAATTTACGGATGAAAATCTGCGATTTCTAGGCAAGAGGGGGGAAAAATCGGGAAACACGACGAATGCATTATTACTTATTTTATCAATCGTTATAATTTTTTTTATGAACAAAGTGTTTCTGAAGACGAGCCAGATTTCAGTGCATTTGATCAAGTATTTATTTTTGTTCATCATTACCATTTTTTAAAATTCTTTCTTCGCCAACTTCCTGAGGAAATATTCACCCTAGATTTTTTTCTTTTCTCTACTCAATTGATTATTATTTTTAAATCAACAATAAACGGAATAATTCATTTTTTCAGAGCCTCTCTATCTCATCGAGTCTGAAAATATAACAGATTTTTGTAAAAATAATGGATAAAAAGGATAAATTAAAAAATAAATTTCCTTCAAAAGTATCAGGTATGGCAGGATTTAATGAAAAAATACGATGAAATACATTTTGCGTGGCTCATAAAATATAAAAAATCAATTAGAAATAATTGAAGCAAATAATACAACGTAAATAACGACGATCGATCGTTCGGATAAACTATACATCGGAAAATAAAACTAAACGTGATTTGACTAAGAATAAAGCCTAGAAGATAATGTTTTCAAGGAAAAGTCGATTATCTATTGAAAAATATACATAAAATAATGGATATCCGTGGCGTTAATTAAAATTTAATGTATTATTGCATACCCGCTTAGAATTAACGATCCGAAATGAAAGACATATTGATTTCAAATCGTAACGTCCAATGTGCACGTGGGCGCATTTTTTCACATAAGTAATTTTATATTAAAAAGTGTAAGTAATAAAATTATTAAAGCACTCGCGAAGTGTCCGAATCTTCTAGAATATACGACCCAGTTAACGCGACCTCAAAAAATGTCGATTTTTATAATACAAAACGTAAAAAATAAAATTGTCTTTGGCAATAAAAAAAAAAGTCATCGGAATTTCCCTCTCGAGTGTTCTCATCGTTTTTTATTTATTTTTTCAAGTGACGAAAAGAGATTGAGAATAGAAGGACTTTTGTTAAGCGAGAAAGATGATGGGCAAGGTTACAAAGTCGTTTTGATTAAGAAAAGAACAAAGAAAACCAATTGATCGTGTTGCAGATCAAGATTTGAAAAAGTCATTATATTGGCACGCTCCCGTGTTCTACATACAGTACCGATATGTATGAGCCGATTTTTCGTTTCGTTATCTTGTCACCTCATCTCATGTCTTCTTCGAATCTTTCTTCTTTTTTTTTTGTTTCGTTTTTTCTTACAAAGGAAGGGAAGATCTTTTATGAATTGTAGTATCGGGTGTTTTTCGGCGTCGAAAATTGTCCCCGGAACACGAGGAAAATTGTCTCTGTCCTTTTCTTCGTCCATATATCGATAAATTTTACAAATCCGTACTCAAATATCAAATTTTAGTAATAGAAGAGATGCGAGGGAAGGGGGTGAAGATTCGACGAATAAATTTTCGTTCTCTCTATCTCGGACCTTGTTAAATAACGACTGATCGTCGTTACTTTGAAGAATTGACGTGTGGTTCGCGGCGTTAGAAAGGAATTTCTCTCGACGGGGGTTCGGGATGGGGTATACGAGAAGGAGAATCCAAAGCTGTGGTATTTTAATTCTTTGTGCATGAAAAATCCTTAGATTTAAATAACTATACGTGCAAGCGCGATTATTTCGAGATAATCGACCAGCATATCATTATTTTCCAATTTTTCGTTTCTTTTTTCATATTTCTTGCTCGTCTTTTTCCCTCTCGAAAAATTATTCATTGATAGTCAGCTTATTTACAACGCAAAGTCAGACTGCGACGTTTCGGTTCGTGTGCTGCTGTTGTTCTTCCATGTTGTTTTTTATTCCAACATTTGCAGTTATTTATTTTACAAAATTGCTTCATCATTCGCTCTCGCTTTTTCTCATCTTCGTATTATTTATATTCAATTTCGCGCTAAATCTCGTACCGCAGCTTTCGAAACCGAGATGATCGACGATCCGTATATGTATAGAAATAAAAATGAAAGATAAATACTATTCAGATATTTACATATACATATATCGATTTTTCTATTTAATGAAATTGACATTATTTCGTTTTACTTATTCTTTTCCTTTTCAATCCGATCACTCTCTTAGGCTGAACCGTTGAAAGAAAAAAACGAAGAGAAAACAATAAAACGTGAAGTAGGTATTTCTCTTCTTTTAAGAAAAATGTACAGTTTTATGCTTGAACCCTCGTTAAATTTACTCGATAATTCAAATGAGACGATTCTGAATCCCCTTGTACACGATTATTAGGCATGGAAACGAGTTCAAGAAATTTCTTTCTTCTTCCTCCATTCCGATAAAGCTTTGTATCAAACGAGTCAGTTTATCGATGATGCCGACCATTCCTTTCACTTTCAGCTCATTTCGTGAAGTCATTGTAATTCATGATCGTTACATATCTTACGATCGTTGTCGCTCCGCACGCAAAAACATCCTCCGCTTTTCAACAATCCTTTTATGAGAAATCGGAATTAACGTTCAGAAAGCTTGAATCAATTTTTCGGCGAATCGATTATTTTTGGTTTTTTTCGTCTTTCTATATAATCACGGTAATTATTTGTATACGATGAGCGTGTATCGACTGAAATAATGGGTAGTTGAAGAAATGTGTACGAGAAGAAAAAAAAAGTTTCAGATGAAAGCTGAGACATTGACATGCTTTGAATGTTTGTTTCTTTACATCTATAACACAGTCTTTTTCGTCAATGAATCGTTAACAAACTATTGCGTGACAATCATGAAATATAATACAATGAAAAAACGTATTGAAAAATAAAATTGTTGTAACGAAGAAATCCATCTTTGTGTCAATGAAAATAAATTGTGAAAGATTCTTTTCAAGATCGATTTCGAACTAATTTCGTTTTTCTTGACAAATGCTGCCGGCTCCGAAATTCTCAGTAAGCATTACGTATCGCGCGATTAAAGTAAAAAATTCCGTATTCCTCATGAAATTGTCTCAATTCAGTAAGAATGATACTCTATGTTATAATTTTCGCGAGAGAAAAGCTTAACATCGAGAAAAATATGGAGTTTACATTATTTATACACTTCCTTTCCATCGTCAGTCGAATTCGAAGTAGATTATTATTCAATACGATAATAAGTACGTAAAAGTGTTTTCTCTTTCTCTTATTCCCCTTTAATTTTCTTATTGTGATCTTTCTCGTTCCGTAAAAAGTCTAACTCTCTGCATGCCGAAGAAAGATCGGGCCGAGTTCACCTTCGTTCTCTCTTCTTCTCTCCCCCTACCCCACTCCGCCCCTCACATTCCCGTTTAAAATATTTTTCATTATTTTGTTATTCGAAATGTCGAGAAAAAAAAAGAGAAAACGAAGGATCTCAATTCTCAGCACAAATCCGGAGATAAACTTTGCGAAATGTCATAATAGATTATAAATTGTCTACTTGTAACTTTATGGAGAGAGTCAACAAATTTGAAAACTACGCGTCTTATAGATTAGACAAATTTGTTTTCTTTTCTTCTTCAATTTTTTTCCACGCGTAAACATTATAATGCCTCATCGGAGAATCTGTCCCAATTGCTTCGAAGATTTATATAGATCTCTTCGAAACTCCGAAATTTCCATGAAAATTCGATAAAATTTTAACTGGGAAAAATTCTCACAGATCTATACACTCGTTTTTTTTTTTTTTAAATTAATAATTGACAGATAACCAATGAATACGTAAAGGGTGGATGCCACGAGGAAGAAGGCGCAAAACTGTCTACTATTTCTCAACGCGATTATAAATTCCTTTTCTTTTTCCTCTACTTTTCACTTTAAAATCCTCTCTCATTTTCCCAACATTTCACTTCGTGGCCACCCAATACATTGATTGTAGTTATTTTCTCGCAGTATACTTCGTTTACTCTAAAAATCATTTACAATTTTCTGTTTTTTTTACATTTTATTTCTCGCTGCTTTTGTTGCACGAAGCGTTTGCTTTTTTCTCTCTTTTTCGTGACTTCATTCTCTTCGCGAACTTCGAATGGAAATTTTATAATAAATATCTGTACAATTTCATCCTTCTTTATCGAACCTCATTCGACTGTTTAGATCTATAATACGCAAAATTTCTATACGAACACTGCCAAAATTTGTGTATACATATACATATGTATATATAATATATATAATTTTTTAAATTTTTGTGTATGCGAATATACATGAATGTAGCGCTCATTTTAAGCTATTCAAAATTATGAAATAGTCAACAGTAACATGATCTTGTCCACAAATTCGCTTTCTCGTCTTTTCCTTGAAAATTGCCAATTGTTGACATTCGAAATTCACGAGAATAAAAATAAAGGGGACTCTTGACTAAAATTTTCTTCCACAAGCAACGATCGAGAGGGAAAGGTGAAGCTCGAAAAGAGAGAAAACATTTAGCGAACGCGCGATAAACTGAATAATGGGATCGATGAGACTACTTATTTTCACCAACATTTGATCAATGTCGCAACTAATTATGTTCGCAATATATCGATCGAAGTGGCCTCAGTTGCCCGTAAAACTGTACATAAAATTCGGCTACGTTAAAATTTTCCTTAAAACCCCCTTCCTTCTCGTTCCATCCGATAATGTTTCTTAAACTATGTTTTCTTCCCTCTAGGCAGCTCTTTCGTTATTTCAAAGTTTAAACACACTCTCAACTGCATATATATATGTATATATATTCATATAATCTTTTTTTTTTCATCTCATAATTACTATGCGTATATATACATATAACATATATGTATGTATATACGCATTTCAGCGAATGGCAATTCATGCGATAAAGTTTGTTCACAGTCATTAATGCTAACTAAAGCTTATAAAATACGGTGAGCAATAATTTCAGTTATATACACAAATTATTTTACAAGACGTTACAGTACAAAGATACTTCTTCATATTACAAATGTATAGACACGGCTTTCACACACACACACACACACACACACACACGCACACACACATTCTCTTTCATTTATATTTTTTTTTTTTCAGTTGCTTTCTCGTCTTCCGAGTCTCTTGCAATATTTTTGTCCCCTCTCGATCCTCTGTTTTTTCAGTCAATCCTGTCGATGAACGTTTTCTATTAATTTCAAAATCGGAGCTTTTTTTATCAATTTTTCTTTTCTCGATCAGTTGTTTTACATTTCACGCAGCCTATTAGATTTCTTCTCGATTTATTTTTCACACAGTCGTGTGTCTTATTCTTCATTTTTCATCTTAATAATTGATAGGCTACCCTGTTTCGTTTTACCTTATCATCGGTATTGTGCTCAGAACCCACTGAGATCGCTCGATTTTTATTTATAAATAGCAATTTGTTGATTTGTTTTTTCTTATTTTATTTTCATTCGCGAGTTTTTCCTTGGTGAAGGACGATCCTTCTCGAATGTTTTATCGTTTTATCCTCTTTTTTTGTCTAATTTTTTAATGATACAACAAATTGTCTCGAGAAATGAAAGGAATGAAGTTTTCAAAATTTCATTACACAATCCGGTAATTCAAAGTGAAAAAAGTGGTTAGATTTGAGAAATGAAACAAGTCCGCAAAAATTCATTCATCCTTCAGCCTCCAGTGTTCTTTTTCTCAAAGTTGAAGATTTCTGTTTCTAGTACAGCCCATGACTTTTGCACGGCACTTTATCTAAATTCTTAATCATCGTGCGCGGGCACTTGAGAAATTTGGCGCGAGCACACGATTATTGCGTCTGTTGAGAAACAAAGTGTTTCCGAGTCGTACAGCACTCACTTTTTTAATCAATTTATCTTAGTGCCATCAAACTATAGGCTCTATTTAATCGTATTGACAACAGGTGTAGATAATTATTTCTAAACGATTTGCTTACTTAACCTACCAACACGGCTCAAAGAATCTAGATTTTTCATATTTTTCAGTATTTCATTCTCTCTCAAATGTTCATTCTTTAATTTTTTTCTAATTGGAGCTTTCAAGTTTCAGGCCAATAGAAACAAATTTTCTCAGGTGCGAGAAACGTAAATAACACTTACGTGCGCAAAAATTCTTTATAAAACGCACTCGTAGGAAAAATCGAAATTTTAAGCTTCGTCGAGCTGAGGACACGTTTTTTTTTTGCATTTTTTTCTTCTTCCTCTCTTCCTTGTTTCTTTGAGAATCGTCGTTTCGCAATACGATCCTAAAAATGACGAAACTGATTAGATTTAAGGCCCCTTGGTGTTTTCGGCCGATGCCTTGGATTGCGATCTCTTTTTTAGATTTTTACAGATACCTCTGGTCGACTTCTTTTTTTCAGTCGATGAACGATAATGGTTAAACCAAGTCAATCTCGCAAAACGACGATCGCCACTACAACAAGCAATCCAACAATCACTCTTGCCGCCAATAAACAAATTTTTTAAACGAGAAGAAGAAGAAGAAAAAAACGAAACGAAGAACGCTTACTAAGAGATTTATACAGTAATGTCAAAGATTGTCAATATCGTGTGGTCTGACTTGCCACATTTTCTAAGTCCTTAAGTCTTATTTTTGTCATTTAATTTATTCTCTACTATGAAGCCGAACCATCAGTGCGCGTCTCTTTGAATTTGGCCACGGCGTTTCGTTCGGACGAATTTTTTACGAGGTCAAACGTTTTCTCTTCTGCTCGTTGTCACTTCCTCATATTGGGATAGCCGGTTTTATCATTGTGTATTAAAATAACAAGCTCGCAATTTTTCATAATACATTTCTGTTGTTTTTTTTTTTTTATTGCGGGAACGAACACACTCTGGCCGCGGATAGTACGATTGTTATGAAAATAAAAGTACAATCGAAGAGAATCTTTCGTCCGAAGCGATTGATCGATCCTTGTTTCGTTAACCGACGAGAAAAAAACATCGTGTAAAGTCGATGGGATCAGCCGAATGAGGAACACGCGGCCAAATGTTTTTCCAGTGCTGTTGATGTGGATGAATTATGACAAAGACCGGAAAACACTAGAATTTGATTTTGACTTTTGAGAAAGAACGAAAAGATAAAGATCGATCGTTCTCGGCATTCCGTCGAGTTGAAATCTTTTTGCTTGTCGTTGTAAACGGAAAAGTTCGGATTTTTCAAATCCATCAGTGTGTACAGAATGTTGAGCCTGGGTGACTCTTTGAGTTTGTGTCTGAATCCTTTTGGGCTCTTTCCATTCCGTTCCTCCGCGCGGACCTCGATCGCCATAGTTTTCTTTTGATCGATAACCTAACCGACACTAGTGACGAAAGTACATTCGTCTGCTCGAGCACGGAGTTGATTCACCCATTTCCGAGGCAACGAGCAGCGGTGTCTCGTCGATACTGTCTCTAAGAAAGGGCGTACTCTCGCGCATGGTAATTCTCTTTTCCGTGTCGTCGTTGAACAGTTTTACACTCCTCGTCATCTCGATGATTTCGCGTGGACTTGTCTCTCTTTGGAAAAATGATTCCTTGCGAAATTCGCTGAAACGAAGTCGTCTCGGATTCATTGGATATTCGTTCTCGACAGTGACCGGATTTCTTGAGCGCGATGAAAAATATATCCGCTTCGCGTATGGATCTCGCAACAGCTTTTCCTTCTCGGCGATCCGCTGCTCCAAGAGTCTACGATGATTTTTGCTAGCGACTTGGAGCTGTTCGAGTATTTTTTCAATTCTGGCGATTGCTTCGCCGTTCCCGAATCGATGACCCTGGCCGAGTTGACAACGACGTCGACGAAATTCCGATCGATCCGGGGATAAGTAATGGCGAAATTCCAATCTCTGAAAATCTTCGAGGCGTTTATTATGCTCGTCAGAATCCATGAAAAAACGGGTCGAGTCTCGAAGACGAGAATCCTCCGGGTATCTCGTGCCTGAGTTAAAACGATCGGGGATCTGATCGTAACGCCTCCTCGAGGTCGGCGTTACGTTTCCCCGTCGCAGTTTAAAGAGATCCGCGATCGACGCACCTTCGGCTGAGTCCAAATTGAGACGCGTTCGGCTCTAGTTAAATTCCTTGTCTCATACATGCGTTGCCAGCGTCCCGACACCCGACGTGCGCTTCACCGTTGCAACACCACCGTTTGGTCCACCGGTTATGTAGTGCGCCGAGAGAGGTGCCTGCGATCAACATTTCTGTATTCGTTTACCGAATTATATTTTAACGTAAATTATAATAAAACAAATACTTTTTTAAACACGTTTTCGTGTTATTTCTGATAGCGACATAACTTTCGGATCATCAGTTCTTTATGGGGACGCTTGTCTTCTCTTACAACGAGAAAACCTTTTGATATTTGATATGACAAGAGTATGTACTTTATAGATTTCTCATTGAAGAAACTCACGTTGCAGAGAGGTCAAAAGAGAGAAAGTATAGCATCGATTTACCTGTGGACCCGCACCGTTAAGCGTGCTGAGACTGTTCATCCGCATAGCCTGGGTGTAAGGTGGGGGTGCCGGCGTAACTCCGGGTATTGCAGCGTGCGGCGCGTGTCTGAGCTGCTCAGCTGCCGACATCCTGTGAAAGATAATCGAAAACAGAGTTGCTTACCCAACGATCCGACAAATTGCGTAAATTGCCAAACGGATCGCATCGAATTTTTTTTTTTAGAGTAACGAGGCTCTCGGAGCTAACGCGCATTTCCGTTTGTTCAAAACCTTTTCACCCGTAAGTAGCTGCTTTTTTTTTTTACTAACTTTTTCTCCTTTTTTACCACAAAATTTTTTCTTCATTTGTCGATAAATTTTTCGAAGCTTCCCATTTCGATACTCTTATTTTATAAAAGCCACTTTATTGTTCGATCAGGCATAAATTAAGAAATAATTTTACCTGAGATAAGGATTGCCGTAAGTCGCCGAAAATCTGGGATCGATAATCGGTGTTGTTTGGGGTGAAGTCAGGCCAAGATTTGCCGAGCTAAGACCAATTTTCTTCGATCCAAGAATACCACTCGATGGTATTCGGCTGAGAGATTCGCGTGATGCCCCGATACCTTGGGTCGTCGGCGGCATGTAATCCCTCGAGTAATCGACGTACGGTACATATCCGTTGTTGTTGCTACCATCCTAAAAAATGCATCGGCCGCGATAAAAATGAGGTGAGACATTTTAATAATCCTCATTATTCACGTGAATATGATTAATAATCACGATCATGAAAATAATTTCCATTATTTCGTGTCTACTGACAGAGATGAGACAAGTAAACAAGAACGTTGTTCATTCACGTGAATTAAGTACTTATTATAAAATGAAATCTACACAGTTTATCGTGTGAGCATTTATGTCATCAGCGATAACGTATAATGAAATTTCAAAAGAAACTGAAACAGCTTTTCACACATTTTTTTTCCCGTCCGCGCTCTCGAACGCATGCACACCCACCGGCAGCACGAAACTCTCTTACTTTTGAAAGAAAGTTATTCAGGGCCATCTTCTACCCCCCATAAATAACAGCGAGAGGAGGTTGTGGAAATATTAACAGAAGAACTCACGTTGTTTTTGGGTGGAAAGGATGGCTCGGTGTAATCTGCGCTGTATCGATAGCCGAGAGGATTAGGCACCGGACCAGCGAGAGCGAGAGCGTTAACCCCTCTCGTGCTTCCTTCGCCCTCACTGTCGAGAGCAGTTACGCTTTCAGCGTTGCTGACGCTCGAGCCCGCTCTGATATCGGCCTTAACGTCCGATAAATTGCTGCTCCGATCACTCTCACGGTAACGATCCGCGTTTGAGTCCGTCTCTTCTGTGATAAAGCATCAATGAACAAACGAACAAACGATAAATAATTAAATAAAATTCCGCAAACACGATCACCGCGGGTATCTCGTTAAGGTCTCTTCTCCTTTTATCCCTCCTTACTACTTCGTGAATGAAGAAATTTTCAATAAAATTTTGGAAATAATAATATTCTTCTTATATAGTTTTTGGAAGCGTTAATCATTCTGTCCGTCCGTAAATAAATCAATTTCTTATATGTACATATATCGGTTAATATGAGACCATTTTTTTTACAAAAGTTAACAGTCGATGGAAAAAATATAAAATCGTTCGTTCTTTTATCCGTCACGGGACAGACGAGAATTGACATAAATCTTTGTGCGAATCCGACTATGAGGGACGTAATAACGCTTTTATAGTTCGTCCTTAATCCCGAAGTATCATCTCGCCGCTATAAAAAGTATCGCGTTATCGTTGGTCCCGTCCTTTTTTCGCGACTCCCCCTCGCTCCCTGCCGCGGGCCTTTTATGGTACTTTATACAATATGTATAGTTTCGACATGATCTCGAGATGAAACGATGCTAGTAAATCGAGCGACGAAAAATGGAGATAAAAATGATGAGTATAGATATAATAAAAAAGGGAAAAATAATACTCACGCAGGTCGTTTTCCGGTGTTTGGACTGATCTTGGCCTTGGCTGCTTTATTCGGTCTCGACAGTGCAGAATTAGGGCAACGATGATTCCGATCAGTATTACGCACACAATCAGGCCCACGATGATCAGGATCAATTGCCAATCAACTGGAATCAACGCTACGCGTCACGTCTGGTTAAGTATCGTGATCAGCTCAAGAACAAAGCGTTTTAATCCAATCTTCACTCTTTCATTTCTCACAATAACTATTATCCCCTGTCAAATTATTTCACACTCATTCTGTCCTAAAAGTTCGTTTTTTCGTAGTATTGAAAATTAATAAATTTAATGAGCGTATATGCATATAGGAAAACGAGAAATTCAAGTTTCCCGATAAACGTGTACGATCATCGGCGGGTGCGTAAAAATTCTCCATTGATTTTTTAACTTAACTGCGGGAAATCGTAACTTTCATAACATAATGTAGTGAAACCTTTAATTGGAAATAGCTAATTCGATAGTAGAAAGCAGCGGGAAAATTATACTCGTGTTGCGTACGGTTCTCGATTTTTTGTTCGTTAGATCTGGCGAAAAAAATTGTTTGGAAAAAATATCGATCAGACTTTCAAAAATTTTCACGAAGACGTATACATATTTTTAATATTTTTATAACAACAAGTTTTGGATATCTCTTTAATTTTTTGAAGTTAACAAATTTTTGTCAATATACCGGAGGTATTCGTAAGAAAATTATGTTCACAGTTTTCGGAAAATTTTATCACACGAGATTTTTTAATTATGGAAAAATAAGCGGTGCAGTAGTTTCGAATTACGCTATAACCAAACGATTGTAGGAAAATAATATGCATGTTCTCTCGAAATAAGAATCTGTACTTAGCTGGAGAAATACAAAAGCAAGGGGGGCAGGCAAGGGGTTGCCCTGTAAAGTTTGTATATGTGAATGAGCATATATGTATGTACAATGTACGTGGATGCGTAGGCTCTTATATTCATCGAAAGGGCGGCTTCTGCAGGGGGGAGGGCAAAAGAAGCCGCAGCTCTGGCTATCAAAGTTTGCTGAAGTTGGTTACGGCTGCTTCGAGCTCAGTTTCGTGTGAGAGTGGTGCCGGAATTAATTACAGTTCACAAAGTTGATACTGTACCCGATCATTTTTATATAGAGACCTGAGAGGAGCAGAAGGGACGAACGTTTAAATCCCAACTATACGAATGACGACCATTGAGTTACTTTTTCATCTTTCTTTCCTTTATTTTTCGTATTTTCCTTGTTATTCACAATGATATTTTATGAGTACCTGAAAATTTCTCAGGCCAGGATTAAAACCATTTCCAAAAGATCGTACCGCCTTTTATCTTCAAAATTAAATTTTGGAACATTGAAGGAATCATGTTGAATTTTATGTGACGAAACAAATATGATAGGTTCAATCTACTGGTGTTATTTTTATAATGAAATATGAACGCGAAAGAAGTTTCGAGCTATGCAGTCTATAACGGAACAAGGAGAGCACAGATTGTGTTACGAAAAGTCGTTGACGTTTTTCGGTAAAGTTAAATTTTTTTTTCTCCAACCCACATAAGTTTTTTTTTTTTACATGTTTACTGGTTGGGGATTTATCTCGAAAACGGATTTGTCGAGTCTGATACTGGGGCACACGAATCTGGGTTATCTGCGTCAGGAAAATCAAAAAGAAAGTTTGTAAACAACTTTCGAACAGATTTTACAGAACAAAAGAGAGCCTTGTTTTTTCATTTTTGTGTTCGAACATTCGTTAGAAAATGCGTTCATATTTCCGTCGGGAAAACAATCGTTTGTACGGAAATGATTTGTTTGAAAAAGAGGATTCGTAAAATGAGAATCCTCTTTGTGCTGAAAAAAGAGCCATGGAATGTGTTCTGTGCTGCAAATGAAAAAAAAGGAGAGCAGGAACTTACTTTGTGTCGTGAGCTTGATGATGACCGAATCCGTTCCATAACTATTCGTAACCGTACAATTGTAATCCCCGAAGTAGGTTGATATTGGCTCGCGAAGGGTTACCGTGCTGACTACTCGTTCCGGTGTGTATTCCTCTTGCACGTAAAACGGTGTATTGTTCGAAGAGAAATTAAGCTCGCGACCGGCGAAGCTCCATACAACTGACTCCGCTCTTGGCACAGATATCGCAGTGCATTTCACCTGTACGCAAATAGAGAACAAAAAGAATTAGAAAAAGCCAAGTAACAAGGGAGTGAAAAAAATGAGTAGTCGAAAAGAAGGAGGAGGAGGAGGAGAGGAGAGATGATAATGCCGCGAGTGCTCATATTTTTCAGACGTGTCAATAAAAGTCGCTAGAGAGCATTCGTACGATTCATATCGCGTTTGCACGTCAACGAAACGCGAAAAAATAATTCATGTCTGGTAAACACATCCTTTTTTCATATGGGAAATTCGTTTGACGTGCGGAGAAAATTGTCTCTTTTTCTCAAAAAGGAAGAGCGACGTACCCGGTGAAATAAGCCCTCACCTCCGCGGAAGCGCGTGTTTTGACGCGCTCACTTTTAAGATTTAAAAAACATGATGAAAATCATGACTTCCGTTGAGTCAAGCTGCATATCACAATGCATAGGGAATAAGAATTTTGTTCCTATTATGTGTGTCTCTTTCTTCAGAATTTCGTTATTTTTTTCGCGTCCAAAAGTCGCGTCTCTTAAAATTTTAGGGAGTTATAAAAAAGAAATGATTACCCTCCTGTCTTGTGTTTTAGAATAAACTTTTTGTAATTATATATAAAGTGAATAATATGTGAAAGTTCAATAATTGGACGATAATGAAATGTATAGACAATACTGTATATAAAATATGATTATCAAATAAGTGATTTACTAGTTGTACAATTAAAATCAAATTTATGAATACCTTGACGACCCCTTCGTCGGGAACATACTGCGTGCGTTGTGAGACAATACTGGGCGGCGCTTGAATAAAAACATTCGCGTAACCGGTCAACTCTGGAAATCCCGGCACGTGGGCTTTGCAGTAATAACGCCCGGCGGTTTCCGGGCTTACGACGACACTTATGTTCGGACTTCTGGCGACTATTCTGTCCGAGTCTTCGTGAATCCAGAGAATTTCCGGTGTCGGATTGCCATCAACGTCGCACTGTAATATTTCGGTCGCTCCATAGTGCGTCTCAACGGAAACGGGCGGATGTCGGAATTGAGGACCATCTTTACAATTGGAAAAAAAAACGAGCTCATTAATATTTACAATTGTTCATTCCGAAAAATAAATATCCCCTCGATTTAAAAATTAATCAACAGCTTTCCAAATATCGAAAATATTGGGATGCCAAATTCGTTGAACGTCTTCCGGCCAGTGTTAAAAATAAATAATGAAACGAAAAATAAGAGAAACATTGAATTTCCGTCGATTAACGAAAATTTCGTTAATTTTCTCATGACCCGTTGAACTTTGCGCAAACCACTCGATGCTGCAATAACTATTATTAAATGATTTAGTTGGCCCTACGTGCAGACGTCTACAGCATGCTCGATCGCGTTGTAAAGTACGAAAATATTTGAACATACGAAAGTCTTCTTTTTCTGAACCATAATAATATTTTGTTAGCTCAATCACTAAAATAGGTATTCAGATTAATGTTTTAAAATAATTAAAAGTCTTTGTTTTGAAAAAAAAAAAAAAAATTGAATATTTGTAAAAATGGACAATTGATGGAAATAAATAATACAAAAAAACATAAGGTAATTTTGCGTTATTAAAATTAAGCGTCAAATTTTTTTTACGAGAAACTGCAATACTTACAAGTTATATCAAGTGTTTCCGTTTCTTCGCTCTTTCCAATATCGTTGTGAACCTCGCATTTTACGATCGCATCGTGAAGATCCCGAGTCGCGTTATGGATAACCATATCCGTTTTGTAGTCACCTATCACTTTCTTATCATTGATGTACCACCTACATGCAAAAAAAAAGATCGAAATTTTCAATTTTTTGTATTACACAATATTCCGGCAATTATCTTTACTTTTAGATAGCTCTTTGATAGTGACTGATATGAAACTAAAATTCTCGGAAAAGGTGAAAATTAAGAATAAGTAAAAGATAAATAGTTAAGTTTACAAAAGGACCGATCGAGTAATACCAAAATTCCAAGTTTCAACGCAGAGACGCAATGCGGAGATCGAAGATTTTTGTTCCATTGATGGGCAGTGAGTAGTATAAGAAGTGTCGCGTGAAAAGAGGAGAAAACAGAAACCACAGGAAAAAACGAAAAAATAATAATTTTAGCCATTTTATCCGCTCCGCATCACAATCACACGGGGAGAGAAAGAAACGAGTAAATTTCTGTGAATACGAGCACCGAGGGAATTTCAAGCACCAAGATGGCTCACTCGTTTACGAGTTCAACGGTGAGGGATCAATACGCCTCGTCGTCGTCGTCGTCGTCATCGTCGTCGTCGTCGTCGTCGTCGTCGTCGTCGTCGTCGTCGTCGTTCCCGTCATCGTCGTCGTCGCAGTGGCGGGTACTATACAACAGCCAGGATCGAGAGAGCGAGAGGAAGGAGAAAAAATTGAGAAACGGTATAAATGAAGTATCGTGTTTTTTGAGCCACATCCGTCGATATCCATGCGTAACGTTCCGAAGTATTGTCACGACAAATAAAATATTAAAGCAATTTCATCAGGGTGCAAGACCAGGGTGATTTTGACGCCAACTCCTTCCGGACAAGTTTTTCACTACATTTATCAGCTCTTATTATAACTTATATACTATACTAATTGTACCCAGACACGCGTTACTGTAGTTCAGTCCGTTTAAATTAGAAAAAAAGGAAACATACTTTTCTAATAAGGTGGGAAGGGCAAAATGAGGTAAATGGACAAGTGGATTTTTCAACAGGAGATAGAAACGTGTATGTCACATGAGTCTTAACTATGACTTTTAGTCTGTGTTTTGACACATTGAAAGGTTTTTTACATACACGTGTTCAAAAAATGAGTTGAAGAAAAAATTGTCTGTTAACATTTCTTATTATTTTGACATGACTTATAATTTGAAGAAATTTCTATTACGATAACGAAAACGCAAGGAAGCAAAGCAGTAAGCGCTGCTCTTGAGTTTTGCCAATTCTGCATGTGTGCTCGAAGAGTCCGACATACGAGGAGCCGTGGTAAAACCCTCTATGGTGCGTAGGATAATTTTCTGTAATGATTAAAAGCGCGCGCGCGTGCCCGTCCCATATTTGACATTGCCCCTGTTTCTAGATATTATTGATCTAAAACTAGTAAGAGCCCGGTGTGCGCTTCTACGGTTCACTCACCGCTCTCCCATCTCGCTCAATGAGCTCCCATAGAGCACATTACACCTCCGTATATCCTACTTTACCGCGAAGCTAAGCTAATGTTCTTCGCGTGCTTACCAGTACTCCATTTCCGGTGGATTCGCCTCAGCACGACATTTGAACCGCAATTCCGAGCCCTCCACGATACGTCCGTTCTTCCTCTTCGTCGTTTCTAGTGGTATTTTCAGTGTCACTTTCGGCGCATACCGGACCTGCAAAAAACAAGCAATTCATCCTCCTGAAATGTTTTTTTTTCATTTTTTTCATATACTCTATAAAAATGTTTTCATACATATTGTAGTTTCGTGTATTGACTCGTGTATTTTTGCTTTCCCGTGCATTTTAATTCACTTAAAAGAAATGAAAGTAAAGATCTATAAGGAAAATAATTTTTGAATTTATGAAAATACGAAATTCGCGATATATACGCTGGATACGGTCAGATTGTTAGGAAAGCGTACAGAGAGAGAGAGAGAGAGAGAGAGAGAGAGAGAGAGAGAGAGAGGGAAGAGAAAGAGAAATTGAAATATTTCGACGGGGTAGGTATGTAAATAGAGGTTCCGCGTGCAGCAATAAATGTCCGTACGGGCTCGCACTTATCGGCATTATATTGAGAGTTCGGTGTGTCGGTGAATCATGTGTAAAATTGGATGAAACGGGATTGGGGTACACGCGATACGTGAGAGTTTCCGAGCCGCGAATGAAATTGCTCGTTACCGAAAGACTTTATACGGGCATAGCTGAACGTTGGTTCATGGTGGATCGCGCCTAGTCATTAGAGTACGGCAATGAACACATCTATGCGCACCTATGTATATGTATGGGAAGTACGGCTGGTGGTAAGCCATATCGAAGCGCATGCACAGTAACAAATTGTTACACATGAATGTTTGTACGCGATGTAGACAAATTCGTCCGAGTTTGCTTCAAAAGTAATTTAGAGCTTGTATTGAGGCGTGCAGTCTGAATTTTCCACCCGCATGGAAATTCATCCCCGCCGAGCATGAAAGTCGAAAGTGTGTGGTGGTGAGAATAAAGTTTGGTTGATCGCGTGAAAGCTTATTTCCGACCTTACCTCGACACGAAGCTTCGCGTTCTGTGGGGTCCGATCTGCCGCGTTCTGACTTTGGCAGGTAAACGTCGTGTTGTCGTGCTCCTTACGCGGCATAACCTTCAGCACCGATCGCACCGTTGTAAGTGGACCACCGTCATACGGCTCCTCAAATTTTTCGATCCCATTTCGAAGAACCGTACCGAGACCGTCGATCCACGTTATCTGCAATATTAACGTTCATACTCAAACTTTTACACTTGTTGTTAATACAAATCTACATTTCAAAAAAATCTAATCGATATTGAACATTTCAAAAAATTTTCAAAATTCAAAAGGGTAACTCATTGAACATTCAAATTGATATTTCGTAAATATGTATATCGAAAAGGATCCGCCATTTTTAATAATACAATATATTGATAGCCTACGTTACTGGTTTTGACGGGCTTAATGGTCTCAATAAATATCAATAAAGGATCTTTGGATCGATCGCATACTAAAGGTGGTTCCAGGAATTTGCACTAATGTCATCCGTTATGCAATACTTTTAAAATAATTTTTATCATGATTTAAAAAATATAGCAAATTACATATCATTTCCATCAGTAATGAGATCTCAAGATTCCGATCGCGAGTATTTTTATGCGTCGAACATAACAAATGTAACTTAATCTAATCTAATAGTATAAAAGTGTTGGTGGATGATGAATTAATCCTCGAAGCGACGAATCGATAGAATGATTACTCGCATTACGGGCAATCTTTGATTCTCTTTCAACGAATCATTAGGTGCTTCATTTCACTTCCATTCACTTCTCCGACGTGAATTCTTATCGGATTACATGAGGAACGAGAAGGGGATTGAGTGTCAGTTTATCCTTCTATTCTCAATTCAAACTCCGAGTCTTCCGCGTTGAATCTTCTTTTCAACATTTCCCATATAGATGCGTTTCAATAGCGAAAGAAAAATTAATCGAGCATCTATCTAGATCATTTGTCGATTGAATTTATTTAAATTTAAATCTGTTTCAATCAACTTTTTCGTATTAAAACCACCTCATTTTCTCGTCGATAATTTTCTACAGTCACCAGTTACCAGTTGTAGCCAGTATTTCTATACATATATGTACATACCTATATAAATAGGCTGTGATGCGATGATCGAAAAACAGAAATAAACCCAAACCGTGAGTTTTTCCCCCATTGAATCGTCATCAGGAGATTCTGATGAAATTTTATTAAATGGGCGTCAATGAAAATATGGACTTTGCCAGGGTACGGGCGCTTATTGTCTCATATTTTATTGCCATATCGGCCTCGTTCTGCCAACAATTACAAACTAAAATTTCTTTCGAATCTATATTAATTTCAATTTATCCTTTCTTCCAAAATTTCATGGTTATCTGGTCAAGGACAATTACAAAATTATTTCAATCTACAAAGAAAAAGAGCACAGAGGATTGTTTTGTTCGTGTGAATCTTGAAAATTGTAATGTAGTTCGCACCATATGTATACATAAGTGAAAATACGCTTTTACCGTCATACTTTTTTCTTACGCACATCAAAAGCATAATATGATGGAGTTTCCGAATTGAAATTTTCGATACAAGGGGTCGACATCGAGGGACTATAAGGCCATTCGACACAGTGTCTGGAGGTCAAGGCATCGTCCATAGCACATCAGGATCGAGACCTGTCGTCGCGAGGTCACAAAACAAGGGACATTAGTGTGGCCGGTAAATCGATATGTCGTATATACTCGATATACACTTGAAACACATGGGATGCAAATTCGTGAGACGGGAGGAGGAAGAGGAAGAAGAGGAAGAGGAGGTAAAATGGTTACCAGCAGCCCTGTCATTAGCCCGCCACTACTATCGCTACTTGTATCGCATTAACGGTGTCCGTTACAGAGTATATCGCAAACGCCAAGCACAAACTGAATACAGGACACTGATCCGGCTGGCAAAATGAAAAACTGCTTGTGATTTTCGCATTTTTATCAATTTCATTTAAATTCTTAAATGGACGCATTTTATATATTCGAAACAATTGCTCTGAATTTGGAATTGAATTTGGAAAATGAAAGAATTAGTAGTTATAGTTACGAATTATATTTGAATTGCAAACAAAATATATAAACGACCACAAAATCGTGACGTTGGTCATCAAAGTTCGTGGGTAGAAAATGGATACAATCGAGCGATCCAGTGGCAACACGGGGATGGAAAATTAATTGAAATATGAGCAGAGAGAGAGAGAGAGAGCTCTCTCCGTGGTGGATAAATTGTTGCAGACAGTGTCGCCTGTGCAAAAATTCGTGTTGGAGCAAATGTACAAACGTAATATGAGAGAAAGAAAGAGAGAGAGATAGTGTGTGTATAAGCTAGTATAAAGGATGGAGGATAAGAGAGAGAGAGAGAGAGAGATATTCTGGGAGTTTGTATGCGCAGCAGTGCACAGATTTATGTTTGGCTATAAACATATGACGTATACATATAAACGCCGTGTGTTCCCGGTATGTATAAGCTATGGTATATGGCAAGTAAACACCTATATATTTTATAAATAGCCTCTGGCTTCATTGGGACAGAAACTATTGTGCCTTATAGGCGTGCAACGTTGCTCCCCGTTCTCTTTGCCCAGCACTTCTACCCTCTCTTTCTCCTCGCACGCGATATTCCTATCTCTCTCTCGCTCTCTCTTTCAGAACATTTCCTGACACCTCTTTTGGTTCCAGAGACCAATTTACCGTTGTCCTCCAGCTCGATATATTTTGCAATTTGCGTCAAATTTAAACAGGCAGCCGGCAAATCGCGGACACCCGATATGCCGGTATAATGGGTCGCGGACGCGTATACATATTTATGTATGCGGACTTTCGCAGGTAGAAATATGAAAGGGGGTGGCAGTCAATGGTGAAACCTCCGAATTTACATATCCGCAGTGCCGATGGATTTTTCCAATATCACAGCGCCAATGTATAGAATGCGAGGGAACGCCAATCTCAAATCAGCGGTGAAATCGTCGTTAAATGGTCCATTTAAACTTACGCTCGTTCTACGTGTTTACGAAGTGAGATTCTCCAGAAATAGAAAAATACATTTGCAAGCGTATTTCTATAACATATAGAGATCGAGAAGAGCTCATGGAGATACTTTTATCTCTTTTTTTAAGGTTTTTTTTTCCCCATCATCCGCAATTTCTTTTTCTCTCTCGTCGAGACCTTTCTCCTCCCGACACATTCTCCCGATCATTTTTTCCAGCTCCAGGTGAGAATCCGGATTACAATCGACGGATCCTCGTGCTCCGTGCAATCTCGCGTGGACATGAAAATATGATTGCAACACACGTCCGCGAGAATCGCGCTTGCGAGCGAATAGGAGAATTGAAAGAAAAAGGAGACGACAAGCGACACGATAAAGATGAATTTTGTTTTTTTGCTCACGCGCGGCGGTCTCGCCCCTCGTCTTTGTATACCGTGAAAGCTCAATTCTCGCCGTCAGCCGTTCAATTTCGAAACTAATAAGGAAGTTTTGTCCGTCGCTTCCAATTTCGAGGAAAGTTTCCTCCTCCCGTCCGGGATATCTGTGTACAGGATAGAAATAACAAAAAGGGGCCCGGGAATGAGCAAGAGGGATGAGAAACGCTCGGGATACATGGAAAATACTCTCATATGTACAAAGCGGATGGAAAGAGCTACGAAAACCGCGACGCACGCGATGAAGACAGGTTTGGAACTTTGACGATGAATCATCAACGAGAATTTTATTTCTCTTGTTTTCCTTTTTTTCTCCTCATCGGTGATAAAACCGATGCTTCGTGGTGTGTTGCCAGATCGCCATGGCCGCGTTCCTATATTCGGTAATTAACAACTCTATATATGGTACAAATATTTAACACGAATAATTGAGTGTTTGCAGTGAAGACATCGTAATTTTATTCCGAGATCGAAAATAAGTAAAATGCAGTAAAAACGGAGTACAGACGTCTCGAAGCGAATTTTCATGGCACTCACTGAGCCGGACGTTTCTGTGGATACAATACTCCGGATGGGGAAGATTCCTGCAAAGCCGACTAGAATTTAGCAATTTTGAGGCGAAGAAAAGCGACATCTGTGTCAGCAAGAAAGTAAAGCCTCGGATATACGGCCATTTTATCTACAAGCTGAATATTCGGGAGCGAATCTTGTGAGAGGTCCTTGCCTGCGGGAAAATTCTCTCGTTGTCTTAAAATTATAATTTTAGGATAAAGGAGAACGCAGGGAATGTACTTTGGTCTTATTAGAAATAACCTCCCGAGAGGTTTCCACTCGCGGCGTCCTCTCGTGCTGAAAGGAAGATCTCCCGCTCCGGAAAGAGCTCGTATTAGTCATAATTGTCATTAGAGAGATCCGAAGCCCACGCGCGGTTCAAACTTATTGCGGAGACCCGAGAGAAGTGCCTCCGCGAAACTTTGTCTTCGCTTCTTGTCACGAATATATATAGAGAGAGCGAGAGAGAGATGAGACAGATGAGAGCAGAGGGCGAAGAGTTTCGTAGGAGTTTCACGTAATCGCGAGCCTCTCTCCGATCTGCACTCGAGACTAAATACGCGCGTGTGTGATAAACTTTCAACAAAACTGATGTGTGTCTACTAGAGAAATTCTCTTATTCGCGAGTGCGATTAATATACATGTACATATAAGAGAGTATGTCACAAAAAGATTTTCCATCTCACCGTTTAGTTTTTAACATTTTTTCGACCCTTTTTAATTTGCATTCTTCATCTTCCGTTCCTCGAACCTTTCAATTGACGCTCAATGTGCTAGATTTTTTCAGGGGAATTTATGCCATTTTCGGGTGTGTACTCGGCGCGCGGCATTTTCCGGCATTTAAGCGGGTCGAAATAAAGATAGGACGACGGAGGAGCAAAGAGTGAAATCAATCTCGTCGCGGATCGGCCCAGTGAAAACATCGTAATTGAAAAGGTCTTTTGCCTCGATATAACCGTGCTATTTGCATTCCATCGGGACGAGGACGCAGATGGAAGAGTGACGAGGGATGGATAGATATAGAGAGGGAGGGAGATGTCGGGGCACTCGTGTCAGCCTCGGGATGAGGGAAGGAGGATGAGTTGACCGAGCGAGCGAATAGGATCTCGTCGCGGAGGATTGGGTAATCATTGACAATCTCGATGATGGAGCTAGGCAAACGATTTTTCCTTCCCCCGATCGGGAATGGATCCAACTTTTTTCGCGCTTACGAAATAAGAAAAAGATCTCGAGAGGCTTGAGACGGAGAAAAAGGCGAAAAAAAGATGAAAAAATAAAGTGGCACGGCGCGAAAGTACTCCCGTTGCCGATCGGAATCTTCGGAAAAAATAACGAATGTTTGCACAAACAAATGACTCTTTCCAACTTTAAACCGATGACTTCGACTTCGATAAACTTCGATTTTTTCACTGAAGAGCGTACTATAAATAAATAAAAGTCATGCTAATGAAAAAAAAAAGTCGCAAGCCACATCCGAGAGAGGAAATTTTAATTCAACATATAAGTAATACATATGTATATCTAATAAAGGGTAATAAGAGAAGAAGAAAATAATAGAGTAGAACGTGGGCGATGAGGTAAGAAAACTATTAAAAGTCCGGGGTCGAAGAAAGAAGCGGTCTCGGGGCAGAGAAGAGAAGAAATAAGAGGGCGATCTCGTCTCAGAAATAAGGTTTATGGTGCATACACGGGAACATAAATGAATCCTTGTACCGACACGTAAGACACGTCTTTATATATTGCGGGGGAAAGGGGGGGGGGGGTGGGTGCGGGACGGGGCGAGAGAGGAGGAAAAAGGTAAAAGAGAAAAGATATGAGGATGGTGTGTCGAGGGTAAAGGAAACCTCGCTAAATTGGGAGTGAGGGTATATGTATACTCTGTATATGTATGTATACGAGGCGCTCGTGTCTTCAGCGATCCATGAAAACCTTCTCTGTTTATATACCATCAAATTACCCCGCATGGAAACTTGACGAATTGCACGAATGCGCGCGGCTAGAGTCAGGGGAGGAGGATTTGAGGTAGAATGAAAAAGAGAGGCTTCGTTCCAAATAATAATTCCGTCTTTCGTGACGCGACCTATGTATATCTGAAAAATCGAAAAGAATGTTGAAAAAATAAAGGAAATTCGGAAGGAAGAAATATTCACTTGAATAAATTATGAAGCAGAGTGGATTATGAGGGAGATTTTTTAAACAATATATATTATTATGACTAAGTATATGTATGTAGGTATATGCATACTGATTGTGAGTAAAAAAATTGGAGCCGGAAAAAATGTTCTACGACCGTCAAAGGACTTTCTTTCTTTCTTTCTTATCCAATTTTGATCGTGTAGCAATTATTATTCTTGCGGTAAGTTGGAAACTGAGACAAGAACCTTGAACAGGATAAAAGAGAAAAAAGAAAGTGGTGTTTGAGTTGATTTAATTGGATTTTTCGGTACAGAACTATCAAAGTGTCGATTATTCTGAGCTCCGAGACAAGATGCTCGTGAATAATTTCGAGACGAAATGGATTTCTCGGAACAAATGGACAGTGTATACCACGCGGCCGGTGATTAACGTCACCTTGGTTTCCTCGCAACGACTCGGAAGAGAAAGAGTAAAAACGGTAAAGAGTGGTCGCGGATAAAAAAGAGACTCGGGAAACGCGAAAAGCCTGATGGGAATGAGGCGGAAAAATCGAGAGAGAGAAAAAAGTGAGAAAAGAGTTCTCATTGTTGGCTCGTTCTTTTAGCGTATCGGTCAAAGTTAAAAAGGAAAGCCGGGCGGCAAAGCCTTCAGGCGGCTAGCGTTAACCTTCCTCTTCCTTCGTCCTCCCTTTTTTACCGAACCCGTTTAACCAGCAGGACGTCTCTCGTTTTTCTTTATCTCTCATTCTTTCTCCAATTTGTTCTCCCTCTTTCTGATCTCAGCCAAGGAATAAATAGCACTCGATCTCTAAAAAATTAAATGTACGAATCAAAAAGAGACGAATAAAGTGAATAAAAAAAAGATCTTCAACTGATGCAAGGAGAATGCGCCGAGAAAAATGGAGGAACGAAATTCTGTTACAAACTCAGCTGAAAAGACTCGTCGTCATCGTCGTCGTCGTCGTCGTTGTAGCACCTTGAGACGAGGGGACACGACGAAATAGCAAAAGTTTCAATTCTTCCTGATATTACTGCCGCCTCATACTCATCAGATTGCACATCACTCATCAGAGAAGCCACTTATTCAGAGAGTGTAAAAAATTCTTTACCATTTTCCATATTATCTCCGGAAAATTAACATTTTTCACGACAGCGAAAGGTTTTTTCACCCATCAGCAATATTTTTTACTAGCAAATTTCGGAATTTCGTTACGGAAGAATAAATATTTGTTTATATAGATACAGTATACGAGTTTGTTGGAAGAATTTTGTTGAATTTTGAAAGGGTGAATTTAAGGGTAGAGAGTTGGTCTGTGTCTCTGGATTGACATTTAATGATCGATCGCTCGTGATTTTCCAAGTATGGACTATGAAAGACGGGGGAGGGGGATAAAGAATCGAGGCGACGAGGCCTGGATGTCTCGAGATTAGTGGCTCGATGGATCGCGAGGGGGGAAAAAACGTCTCGATTACGCCTCGTGTGTTAAGCACTTCGAGTGTTTCCACTCGAGACTCGCACACACGCGAGCTTACGGCTCGATAAATCTTAATACACTCCCTCTGTTTCTCGTCAATGTCAAGACTTGCCGATTTATTCGTATAATGCCGAGGGAGAAAAATCGATTCAAATTTAGGAAGTGATTTGACGAAACGTTTATAATCTCTTGCATAATAAAATTATATGTACCTACCTGTGTGGGAAATAATTTTAACGGAAAATTGACAAGAAACATCCATGTGTATACATTAATCGAGGAATTATTTCTACTTATTTACGCCGCGAGGGAAATTCTTTTTCGAGTCTGGAGGAGAGGTATGTATGTACCTACGGCCTCTTCCAGATTGCTCGATAACCTCTCTCCAGAAAAGAATAAATTAATTGATTCAAAAAATTCTCGTAAGTTTTTCCTAAAATGATTATAAAGCAAATGAAATATCATTTATAAAAAGTAGATAAAATTAAAGTTTCTCATTTAATTGTAAGCAAAACTCAATACACATTTTTTACTTGATTAAGTAGTCCCATTAAAGCTCACCCTATGAACAAATTTCGACCACGTAAATGGTGCCGCCGAATGACGTGTTTACCGAGTTGAATTTCTGATCACGCCCTTAAAAACGTTTTATAAATTTTTCTTGTTCCGTACAAATGAGTCGTTTCCGGATTAATTGAAAAACGAAAAGAGAAAGGACCAAGAAAAAACCCGGAATCGTTTCGTGTACGAAAACCGTGTGTTTCATCAATGCAACATAAAAAAAAGTATATATAATCCCTTGCAGTCGCATTGTGGTTACAATCCGTCATGCGTATGCATAATAATTTTGACTGAATATTTCCCGAGAAGGCTATCCTGGCAGATGATGGTAGAGAGCCCGAGCGAAAACAGAGCGCACGCCAGAAATGTCATTCTTTTTTTATCGATATAAAGACAAGAAGGATTTGCATAATCACGGCTTGTGTACAGAAGATTCTGTACCAAAATGAATTTGAATAAAGCACGAAGTAGAAAAAAAATGGATTTGAAATAAGTGATGTACATGTCTTAGAAAAAAGTAAAATAAAGTAGGGAGAAAAAATGTTTCGTAAGAGTGACAAAAAATGGAATTTAGACGAGAGAAAGCATTGTAAAATGCAAGAATAATGAAAAAGACCCTTTTTCGTTAGTCTCGAGAAAATAAAAAATAAAAAAATAGAAAAAAGGGAGAGGGCGCGAGCAAGATAAAAAAAGAATGATAAAGGTATTACGAGTCGTGTCCTCGTGCGCAGTACAGTGGCACAGGCGAGACAAAAGTAATGAGAATCATCGTCGAGAATTCCTAAATTACCGCTCTAATTGCGTTGAAGAAAACGGTTGAAGTGGGTAGCAGCTGTGTATGACAATGTCGCTGGCTCCGATGGGGATCCCTAAGGAAAATAGTGCCGGTTTGAGTAAGACGAGAATAAGAGGGAAAGAGAGGAAGTCGGGGTCTCAGCGAAACTGAGATTTAAATGGTGCACGGTGCGCAAGCTTTAGTTCAAAGTAAGTGGAGAATCGTAAGAAAGAAAGAGAAAATATGAGAGAGAAAGATTGAGAGCCAAAACGGTGGAAAAGCGAGTTGTAAAACACGAGCTTGGTCACCCTTTTTCCGCTGACGACGACGACGACGACGACGACGATGGATGCGCCAAAAGACGAGAAGGAACGGAGAAAAGGAGAAAGAAAACTTGACGAAAAAGGGAAAAACACACAGAGAGCACGAAGGAACGACAAAGAAGGAAGCCGGGATGTGTATTCCACTTTTGTGAGTCAGGTGCATACGAGAGACAAAAAAACGAAAAAAAAGAAGGAAAAAACAAAGCGAGCATAGAACCGGGAAGAGAAGACAACGAGGGTTTACTCTTAAATGTCTTTCAGCCGAAGCTTGCTGATGGTTACTTTTTCTTCCAAGTTTTTAGAAAACGGAACATAACCAAGGAGAAAACATTTCGAGTCACAAGTAGGTACATATATATGTATATATAGACTTTCTCGTAAACATTTTTTTCCGAAAAATGATAACACTGTACGTAATGCTCTACAAGTTATTGATAAAAATGACTGCACTATTATATGTATTAGTATAATGTAATAATAAAGTTAATAGTTTTTTTTTTCAAATGGAAAAATATTTTTTATGGATCAAAAAGCTTACGTCAGCTGGCGGTTTTCCTCCAACGCTTATACACTCAATGATGAGTTCTCGGTCCTCCGTCGTAACGAGAAAGTCACCCTGGAGTATTTTCGGTTTTTGGGGTGGTACGAGGACGCTCAGCTTCGCGAACCTCGATCTAAGTCCGGGCTGACCATCGTTCGTTGGAGAAGCCTGACACTGATACTTTCCATCGTCCTCAAGTTCAACAGGATAAATATGCAGGGAGAAGTCACCTGAAATTCAAAATTTATGATTTAAAAAAGATCATCTAGAAAAAAAATGGATCACGCAATGGAAGAGTAGACATGTACATATGTATTTCCGTAGGATATGTGTTTTTCAGGGAATCCATGAAACGAGACTCTTAAAAAAATAAGGAGTAAAGAGATGGATGAACAAAGAGGGGTGAAAAAGCTGTCGCGAGTGATAAGAAAGAGAGCGAAGAGTGGAAAAAAGAGCGAAGTTGAAAAAAATGGATGAAAAAGGGCGTTCGCGGTAAGAAAGGTGAGCATCGCTGTAGTCGGGAGATGAGAGGGAGCTGCGGAAGGCGAAGCTCGACCGCAGGGATTCCATATAACCCCGGGCGGAACGATGTCTATCTGCGATCAAGTGACCCATACTATAGACACGTCGAGCAAAAACCACACAGCCTGGAGCTTAGCCCGCTCTTTTTCGCGGTGTCACAAGGGTGAGCCCTCTTCCATCCTTCCATGCTCACCAAAACCCGCTCTCTTCTACGCCTTTTCCGCAGCGACCGAGAGTCAACCCGGTTATATGCAGCTGCGAAAAGGCCCGACTTATTCGATCCTGCAACTTTTTGTCGAGTCGGCCTCAACTGCAATTTCCATAGACTCGATTCGACGGCTTTTACGACTTCGCGCACCCCGAAAACACCAGAAGTACAATCTTCACCGCAGTAGAACGACTCTCGCTTTGGTCAGACTTGAAGAAAAAATACTACCTCGATGCTCGAGGATCCTATACGGAATTTTCTTATTCCCCTTCATTTCACGCGTTTCCTTTCAGATCACATGGTTTTTAAATGAAACTTTTGTTACGTCGCGTCTACACCGATGCCTCGACGTTCCTATATCTGACGTTTTAGTGAGGAGACTGATAAACGCGTGGACGCTGATTAATGAAAAAAACGATTGTGTCATCACTTGATGATACGAAAAAAAAAAAGCCTATCCAATACTCTAAATTCTGTCGCGTATGTAGACCTCGAAAATTTTTATGGCAAGCATAACACGGGATACAGATGAAGAAAGATGAATATTTTCGGTCTCGACATTCTCATTCCCATGCACGTCAATCTTTTATAGTTACCAGAATATGCACCATCCATGATCTCAAATTTTCATATTCATATTCTTGACCATTTTTTTGATACTTTTTTCACATATTTTTGTTACGGCAAAACAAATGCGAGTTATCGAAGCAACAAGTGATGCACTAAAAATTAACACAACTTTTTACCACTCAGAGTAAAGTGCGATTGAACGATTTCAGGAGTTCGTTCGCGCCAAACTTTTTTCCTCACGGTGTTTTTCTTGTCCATGACACTTGGTCACCGATGTCGAGGCTCCCGCAAAAATAGTTCAGCGACTTTTTCTTTTCGAGTGCTCGAATAAGAGCCAGTCCAGTAAACAGAGAGGGGAGGTAGAAAGATGAAATCCAAGCGCTTGATTTATCGCTATCAGAGATTGCACGAAAAAAATAAAAATGTTTGAGTGTTAAAAATTGTTCGTTCTTCACATGTTTAGATGATTTTTTATAATCGCTGAGTTCCCCGCTTCGATTCCCGTTAGCAAGTACATATGTGCGAATTGTATCTGCTGTGGGGGTAGTTTATGATATTCTAGCGTCACCGACGAAATTATGTAGAGGGAAATCTCCAAGTTATGATTAGTTCTCTGTATGATCGCACTCACGGAGACAGGCGTTCAGTTATTGCCTTGGGAAAGTTCATTCCGGATTTCTAAAGCGCGAGGTCCCCCAAAATTAGACTTCCGGCCGGGAAAGGAAATTATTTTTACATTCTCCAATCATTAAAAGACACATTGAAAATTGTTATCAACATTTTTTCAACGGGGTGTATATAGTATAAAATTGTAGATGCTGATATTGAAGTTTCGAATACACAAATTCTTTCGAAATTTTTTATGAAACGTGAATCCAGCCGATGGAGAAATTCACTGATATCGAGAGCGCAACTTACTCAAAGCATCTTGATTGAGACGAGCAAAGAACAACAAAATAGTTATAACAGTCGAAAATTAGTGATAGAGTAATGAGCGGATAAATTATGAATCCCCGATTATAATTATCGGATGGAGTGATATTTGTTTGGGGATCTCGGAAAATTCGATTAGGCTTGAGAAAAGCTCCCAATTCTGCTGACTGAAGTCGTTGGAACATTTCCCCGAAGTGAAATGGAATAAAAAAATGTTCTTCGACATCGTAGTACGAGACGAGCAAAATTTTTAAAAGCTCTCCTCGTTTTTGTGTTAGTATAGAACTCTGAGGAAATAACAAGTCTACCGCGGCATGAAAAGGTTTGCGCAAGATAAAATAAAACGGAGAAAAGGGGAAAAAATGGAGAGAGAGAGAAAGAAAGGACGAGTAGTGTATGGCAAAGAAGTGGACATTTCACAGCTCTGTGAACTCGATTCTTGGAATCGGAGCATTGTCAATTTTCCAATACGTAAGCTCTTCCGTGTCTTCTTTCAAAAGGTCTCGTTGTTAAAAAATAAATTCTCAAAACGGCCATATGACGAAGAATTTGAGAATTGTGATTTCTTTTTTCTTAAAATACATTGTATTTCGTTAAAAGAATAACCAATTCCGTTAAAGTTCTAAAAAAATAATCCAAATTTTGATAAGGGCTGATGATGGTTATACATACATATGAATTTTAGATCAGAATGAAAGAGACCCGTTGTTGTTCCGATGTTTGCGAATCAATGTTTATTTATTCGCGTCCAGGTTCCCAGGGAATAACCCGCGAGTAAATTCGTGTATGTGTACCGGAGCATATATGTATAAGGGTAGCAAAGGCTTCGGGTAAACGGGAAATATTCAATGTCGAAAGGTTATCGTCGTATTCCAGAAAAAAAAACAACCTATTTATTCTCTAAACATAAAAAAAATGATGTTTAATACGTACGTGTTCACGAGAAATCGAAAAAATACGAGCCCGGAATGATGTATGATTGATACTTGTATTTCTTGAACATAAAGCTGTTTTCCGAGGGTCTAAAAATATATTTAGTTAGATTGCTAAAAAATATCAAATTCGTAATTTCCTGTAATGGAAACATCACTAGGAACAAATGAAGAATATTGACCTAATATGACAACGCTCGATATTTTCCGAAATTTTTGATATTTATTTTTAAAGCTCCAATATGAAAGCAAAAATGTAATTCCGCATGAATAATTTTTTTCTGAGAGACACGTGCATCGACTCTTGTGTTGGGTTTTCATTCGTTGAGACTTCCTACGGCGAACGGATATCAGTCCGGGAGAGTACAAAATAATGTCTCATCGCTCGAGAGAGGAGGTGCGAGGGAAAGCGAAAAAGGAAGAAGCAAAGGAAATATAGGAAATGGGAAGAAGATTAATCGGAGGGAAAAAAAGATTTCGGATCTGGGAAAATTGGAGGACAGGAAATTTCAAACCGGTGAGGTGGATAGAAAAAATGAGGATGAAAAAAGGAAACTCGAAAAGTCGTGATGAAAAAATAAAAATAAAATATTTGATTAATGTAATGATTGGAATTAAAGAATTGTTGTATAAGCATAGATCGTTCGGATTATAGATACTTTCGTTCGATCTGTGCACGGCGCGTGCGACGCATGAGGTATCATGTATGTACATATAGTTAGAAGAAGTTGTATTTGCGACGGATTTGCATAGGTAAAATGAGCATGAGAGATCACTTTATATACCTTCCTCGTCGCTACCTATCATCGCGTAGCGTTCGTATCCGGTGAGGTTCCTAACAGCGCCCAGACCAAAATCGTCCTTGGTCCACTGAATCGGTCCTTTTTGATCGAGGACACGACAGGGCAGGGTAACCCTACTCCCGATCACGGCCGTCTGATCTTGCGGTTGGATCGCGAATCTCTGATAAATCATTTGTGTCGTTGAGGCTGGCCGGTACGTCGAAGACGATGACGATGACGATGACGAGGAGGAGTATGACGAATTAAAACTACCGAGAACGCTCGTCGCTGTCGTCGGTTTTCCCATTATCGTTAACACACAAAACAATGTTAATGTTCTTTGGCTTGATGATAACCGTCGAATCGATCTGCGAACAAAACCAAAATGTCAAAATTAATTTTATTTCATTGATTATATTGTTATATAAGTTGATTTTATTATACATAGGTACACATATAGCTACTACATACATATTTTTCCATACTGGAAATGCACATGTAACACAGAGTTTTAAACATACCGGTGAGTTATGTTTTTATAAATATAATACAATATTATATGTTATACACATACAATATGTATATTAGCTCTTATACGTATATAATAGACTCGTTCTTTTGTGAAAAACTCTTTGAGGACGAGATAATTTTCGATCGAGCTGAATGGAAGATCTGGGATGAATTGATATAATATATGATGTTCCTCTGCTTTCACGAACAATAATAAAAAGCCAATCTCGGAAGCGTACAAGAGTCTATAATGAATGAACAAATGAATATTCTCTGATGATGGAAACTAGAGAGATAGAGAGCGCGACGAGGATCTTCGAACGAGCATCTCGTATATTGCTGTGTAATATTCTTGATGATGATAGTCATGAAAAGCGACACAATCAGTGGTAAGTCTTTTATCCGGAGAAACGATAATTGACTTTCGCTTCTGAAACTTGTTGACCTCAAATCGTTTGACAAAGTAAATCCAGGAATAAAGGAGAATTTTTTTCATGCACTTGAAAAACTGTTTGTTCCGAAGCTTTTTTTAAAAAGAAAATGAATAAATAAATAATTCAATTTATTGTTTGTTACGAGTACATATATGTATATCAAAAGAACGATGATGAGAAAAAAGAAGCGATAAAAAAGAGAATGGGAAACGAATGATAATGATGATGAATGTTGATCTTTTACAACGTTGAAAATTTAGCGAGAAAAAAGGTTGAACGAGATTATTCTCCAGAATTTTCAGCTCATCTCGATATTAACAGACTCAGCGAGTCGTATACATATAAAGAGAGGATCCGGGTATGTTTGTGACTCGGGCAGATGGCCGATTTTCGAGAAGGCAGCGATCGAGATAACGTCCATCTGATGGAGTATATATATGTATATACATACATATATACAAACTCGTCGCGTGTCTCAATTTCACTATCGCGACGTTCCATGCACGGACTCTCGAATTCTGTTGAACCGCATGTGTATAGGCTTCCATCTTTTTTACCAACGACCCTCTCTCTTCTTCTGTACATCTGGCATGAGAATGCTTTCTATAAACGAAGCCAATCGATTTTATCCGATATTTGACATTCGACGAGAGAGGCAACGAGCTCATCTGATGGTAACGCGAAATTCGACGAGAGAACGACGATCGGGCCCGCGTTACTCCTTCTCGATTTTCCATCTCCCTTTAGCCGGTGAACGACAAACTTGTGCTATCCACGACAAGACTCTCTTCCTATATCCAAAAGCGTTAGTGTGCATATAATATATTTTTACGATGTGGTGCAGGCTCGAGTGCGATTCCATTCACGTCGTATTGACTCTCTTTCTCACCGACTCCCAACCCGAAATGGACATTAAATCCCTACCGATGAATAGCGCACAAGTTTTTTTAATGCAATAAAAGAAAAACACGAGTCATCGATGAAGATGTTCAGATGAAAAATGTTCAATCTTGCACAATACATTACAATGAAATTACATCACTTCTTTATTAGTGTATAATTTCAAATCTAAGATGGGCAGTCTCAAAGTTTATCTTGGCCCAACATTATCTTTCTTTGTTGTATGAAAAATCATTCGTTTAACGAGAGAAGAGCGGTTTTAAAGCCCGACGATATATGCCATGCATGTATCGGGCAGATCAAAATCGATACAAGTACCCATCCGTGTTTGTTTCGTGACTGGCTTGATTTCGGAAAAAATTTCATGGTTTCTTTTTTCTTTTTTCATTAAACACTGACGACAGGGGACTCTGAGAATCGTTGGCAGGTAAATAGACGTTTTCGTGTGCACCGTATTAATATATCGCGTTGTTGGCAAACCGACACTTTAATCTCGCGAACGGGGGCGTTTGACCGCACGGAAAATATTTTTCCGTCCTCGTAAGATTGTGAGCCCTGATGCGTGCTGATTGCGTGCCTGCCAGTGTAAAGTTATTTTGAATGCGTCACGCGACGTGATTATCCAATTGAGTTCATCTTCGGAGCAGCTTGTTATTCTCTCCCTTCCATATTTCTCTGGACACACAAATTTAATTGACGACTGCTATTCATTGGGTCTTCTTTCATTTGTTCAATAGACGCTAAGAAAATATGGGAAATGTTCGTAGTATAGGAAAAAAACCGTAGGAAATAAAAAATGCGAACGAAAAAAAGAAAAAAAGAAAACGTATAAGTACTTGGCAAAAGGATAGTTCTGTGTGATAATTGTTTTTTTACAAAAAATGTGAAAGATCTTGAGCAGTGATGGAGTTTGGTTTTGCGATTTATGTCCGCACTTGTTGGAGGTATAGAAATTCGGGTATAATTCGTGAACGGAATTGAAAAATGTGTTAAATTTCGATGAAATTTTGTTGAGAAAGCGACAGATAGTTAAATTAGATCATATTGATAAACGTTAAGCGATTTACGATGTAAATATAGTTCATCGCGATGGGCGTTACAAAGTCTTGGTCTCGTTTATCAGCGGTCGTGTATATGTATGTATACATATATCGATGCGGCAGGACAGCAAACTGATAATACTTCGTGGCGTCGTTTCAACATCGATTCGCTAGACGAAAATTGCTCCCCCCTTCCGCCTCCCAAAATGCATTATCGAGAAGCGAGTGCGCTGCCTGGGATCGAAGCAATGCCACTATACTGGCAGAAAGTGGACAAGTGCATATCCTGTTGCCACACGATCCCATTCTCGCGCACGCTTTTGTTGATCCGAGCATCTGAGCGCCCTCGATCGAAATTCTCTCTTTTTTTTACTTTTCCTCTCTCATTCGCCACTTTTACGAATTCGAGTACTCAAAGGCATCGAGTTGCGAGTAATATCGTAATGCATCAGAAAAGTCTGAAAAAAACATTTCAGGAATGCGCGTGGATTATTTTTTCGGATGAAAACGATCGTGCTGCGATCATCAGAAACGAGGATGTTCTGATATTTCGCACGAATTATGAAAAAACTCAATTATTTCCGCAACAGCATTTTTGACGACACGTTCGTACTCAATCAAAATATGATAATATGACCGGCTGATAAGCAGTTCAGGCGCGAGCATATATAAATTCGATTTTGTCCGACGCGAATGATACATCAGATGTAGATATGTATATATGTCCAGACTCACTGCGAGAATTGTTTTTTCTTCGTTGAACGTCGAAACGAGTGTTTCGACACACTCGATTGACAACGTTCCAGACTCCATCATGACAAAAAATGGGGAGTATCACAAATGCGATCAGAGGAAAGCGATGGTTGTTATCATTGTGCTTTATTTTTTCGAAATTTTCATGAATCACACGGGGATCGTGAACTGCATTGTGTAATGAATCGATCATCCAGAGTTGGATCGAATTACGCTGGGAAGAAATACCAGAAGCTCTTTCCAATGTGGGAGGAACGTATAAGGGGGCGTTTTCGACTGACGGTGTTCGTAAACAGTAACGAATGTAGGTACGTAAATTTCATCAAAGCAGTATAATGTACGTATAGAATGCCAATGCTTGATAGATAAATAAAATTATTGCTTTATTACCTTATGATAATGTAATATTATAAAAATAATATTAATTATTATCAATGATACTTTAGGACTTTGGCTTATATTTTCTGGTATATAAACTAAAAAATGAGAAAAATCGTCATATTCGAGTGTATCATACTCGAGACTCGAGCAGTCTCTTATTCTTTCGTACTTTTGGCGTCGAGCCGCTGGCGCGTCTCTTGATATTTCAAAACGGAAAATACCTGAAAAGAGACGAAAAATTAAGTATACGTAATTTTAGTATCTATCCTTTGAGTAGCAGAATTTCAATGAGAAACTTTCCAGTGCGTGAAATTTTCAACAAAATCGAGCGATTACCAATAGATAAATACTACATCATAAGTAGAAAAATATGGGATAAAAGATGATAGGTACTAAAAGTCGTGAGGTGTCAAAGTAAAATGAGGAATCGTGAAAGACTAAACGACATAACATATAAAAGAGGTATCTAAAAACATTTTTATTCAGAGCACTGAAAAGATGTGTCGAAAGATGAAGTCTGAAATAAAGTATATGAAAGCAGAGCGCGAAAGAGACAGAAATGTAGATGTCGTGAAGTTTAGGTCTGAGATGGGTTAAAGAGAGGAAAAAATTAAAGGGGGATTCGGGGTGCAGAAAAAAAAAAAATATATATATATATATATATATTGTATATGTGACAGAATGTTGAGATAAATGATCTTTGGGTTCGTGTAATGGCAGGAGGAAAGGTGAAATGTAAAAAAAACCTGCGCACAGAATTTTCTCGACTTGGCACACGAGGTCACGCGCTCTCGCACTGGAGAATTTCAAAAGCGAGGAAAGCGAGAAAGAAAACGGGTTGCGAAAATTCAGTTAAGGAGGGAGGGACAGAGAAAAGCTTTTTAATGGCATCTGCAATTCATATTTACAGTTAAATAATAATAATAAACACCGCCGGTTTCACACCCATCAAGAGAACGAGTTTGGGTGAATTAGAAAAAACGCAAGTTTACGTACGAAATATAATCAGGAAAGCGCATATATATACCGATGAGCAATAAGAATACAAATTTCAACGAATTTCATGAAAAATTCTTCGCCGTTGTTTCGAAACAATGAATTGACTCATCGTGCGGAAGGGGAGAAAGTAGGAGGGGCGTAACGTTCACATGAGAATATAACGCGAGAGTATAGAGCTTATTCGTTGAATAAAATATAATCTGGTATGCATGTACTTTCTTAAAATCTAATTTATTATTGAAAAAAACATGTTATTTAAGAAAAAAGTAAGAAATCAATTATTTTAACGTTACTAAATTTGAATTATTTTATCGTTATTATTTCAGGTTACGTGTGAACAATGAATGTATATGTATATGGAATGAATATTTAGTGATGTAGATATACACGGAAAGTGTTATGTACAAAATAAAGGAAAGGAATTGCAATCGAGGCGGAATTCTCTCTTTCGTCGGTCCCGATTTCTGTCTAGTTTTTGTCCCGGGGAGGGTCGAAAGGGAGGATGGAAAGAGCGCCGCGGCGGTAGAGAGAGGGCGTCGATGTTCCACAACGCGAAAGTTTGGCCGATGGGAAGGAAGCTTGATGAAGGGTGGCGGGCTGTAACGGTGAACGCTTAATCCAATAGGTGTCGCGACGTTCATTATTCGAGAGGGATAGAGACATCTTGGGCGAAAGACGAGGGTCGAGAGGGATGAAATGTGAGAGGGAAACGCTAGAGAGAAGCCCGATCTGCTATAGACAAAATGGCGTTTCGAGTGCACCCAATGCCAGGGGGATAAAGTTAGCCCCCCCCCCCCGCCCGGTACACTCTCCTCTATTGCCAGTCGAATATTCGGCTAAGCTGTAAATCCCGGAAAGTCGTTTCCGTAACTTTCGTCCATTTTAGAGCGCAACGACCGAAGAGCGAACTGAGAGGGTGACAATTTTGTCCTGCGGATTCTTAATAAATGAGCTGAGCAAGAGACAGCTCGGGTAACCAATATCTTCAAACAAACTCATGTGTTACATATGTATGAGACATACGATATTTTTATCAGTCCTGCGATAACGATTCGTAAATCATAAATTCGTATGCTTCTTTTCCTTTTTTACTATTTCATGCACGCGATTATAAAAGCTGCTATGTGCCATAATGATAAAATAAATTTCATGTTCGCACTTGTGAGATGAGAGAGCAAGTTAGATAAATTCGAATGTCGCTCAGCTCTATCGGTTCGTATACATTTGTTCAATCTTCTTGACTTGAGTCCTTTCTTAAAGTAGGTATATAAATTGTACAGTATATACATTGTATATTGCATTATACATATACACATAGTAGATATATGAAAAATCCTTTGAATGTTGTACCGACAGTCGTAGGCCCGTGGTCGATGTGGAGTTTTGGCGGTCCCACAAGTTAAGCAGCATTAGGCGCGGCCAATACTTGGATGGGTGACCGCTTAATTTTTCATCGGCTAACGGGTCAGCGCTCAGCGGGAGGTGGTTTTTTTTGGGTTTTTCGAGGTTTGATAACTTCGGAAAATCCAGAAAGCACGTCACCGAATGTATCGGCACGGGTTTTCTGCAGTTTTCCCGTGCCCATGTGCGAATGCGATACAGGTTAGGACTGAGGACGACTGCAGACGCAATTGGGGGGCGAAATAGAGGGAAAAAGGAAAAATGCTGGAATGAACCATGGCAATAGACGGTTCTAAATGGAAGGGGATATCGTGATTAAAGCTAGAAGCCTGTACGAAAGGAAACCAACCTAACTAACTAACTCCTTTGAATGTTATCTCCATTTCACAGTTTCACCTGATTTTTTCGACCAAAAATCTAAATTTATAGCTTTTCATGAACAATGATTAATTCATCATTAGATACACTTTTTTTTCTCAACAATGAGCACAGAAATATAATAACTTTTGTCCAGCGTAAATATTCCATTTCTATTGTCGTGCTTTTTGCTGCTTTCTCTCATTTCGCCCGAGTATTTAAATGTTCCTTTCAGCTGGCAATGCCAGGGCAATTAGTTTTATTGTTGTCGCTCTCGCTCCGATACGTCATACACAATGCGATATACAGTATATTGATTGAATTTGTGGAGAAATTTTAATGCACGAGAGTAGAGAGATTGTTTAGAACCATATTACATTTTATACAATACATATGTATATGTATGTATTTTACGTAGAATGGTATCGAAGAATTTTGGTAAATTGATAAAATGAAATGATTTCTATGCTTTATTATAACTGTAGCGAAAGTAAATTCTAAGAATCGTATGCTTACTATGTATATCAAGTTATAAATAATAATAATTGGAATAAAATGTTTTCAGCGTGTTAAAAGAGCGTTGTCGAATAACTGGAAACTTGATGCTATTAAAATGCGAGGAGCGTTAATTCTTTTGATGTCGGGGGCCAACGAGCGAGCATTGTTTTGAATCGTACGGGACGAGTCAGTATTTTCCCAAAGTAAAGAAATGTAACCAGGTCTCTGGATGTGGAAAACACGGTGGGCCTTTTAGATGAGGAGACTCTGGTACAATTTGGGTAGCGACAAAGTTAGACATATGCGTACAAGTTTTGCAACAGTTTTCGAGTAGTTAGGGAGAGAAGATGAGGAAACGACGGGTGGACAAAAGCCTCGGGTTACGCCTATCTCATAATTATAGTGGGTTTGGCGAGGGACTATAATACTCGAGCGCGCGACAAATTGCGACTTTCCTCACTCTCGTTATGTTTTCCACATAAATATGCATCATATGCATAGGTATATACATGAGAGATACGTTTAAAAAAGACATGTCCTCTAGAAAAAATATACAATGTTCATCTTACCGATTATTTTTCTCAGACGTGAGTGATCAGAGGCCGCGGCTAGGCCGGTGGAAACGCGCGTTTCCGTACGTGTTGTGCTTTTTCGGAAAATTGCGCATTGGACAAAGATTTTCCAGATAAGAGCCACTTACATTAGATCTCAGAAGCACGATATATGGAGTATCGAAATGAGAGGGAAATATACAAGAGAACACACTGTGAATTTTCTCACTCGTAGTTTTTCCGCAGTGGAGTCTCAATTTCTCAACCGGAAGGTTGAAAATGCCTCTCACGATCCAGCCGAGAATTCGTGCTGAGGGAATGGCGGACAAATTGTTGGAACTTGTCCGCGGAGAGAACGCAAGGCATATGAAATATATATTTCTCAGGCAACCCGTCAACTCGGGAGCCCATATCGCGTATCGAAGAATCCAAAATCGAATTGACCCCCGAGCCTTCGGAACTTTTCTCATTTTTTTTTTCTCGCCCTCTTCTATTTATATGCTACGGTTAAGTACACAATATATCTTTTTTTCACGCCCCACAATTACTTGCTCCAATGAGCCTCCCTCTCCTTTTGCTATAAATCTTTACCCGTGTATGCGATACATGGATGAACGAGGATGCGATCGAAAACGCCTGTAGAATATATCGTTTCGTCCTTTTTCCGGACCATAAGCAGAGGGAAAGAATCGTGCGCGTCTCTTACGATTTATCGTCGAATTATCTCATCTTCTGGATGCTTCTGCATCTATGTATACATACTTATATGCGCTTTTACCATAATATATGTATACATATTATACGTATATCGATCTGTATGTATATCAATTAGACAATATACCTTGAGAACTTTCAGCTAATCCCGAAAAATCGATTTTTCATTCTCTCTATACATATACATATGTATAAACTGATGCACAAACCAGAGTAGAATCAGATCACACGGAGGATGTTCAATTTTTTAAATAATAAATATTCAATGATCCACTGAGGAATCCAATGTAGCATAGGCATGTAGGCCGAGCATACCCATATACTTCAGAGGTTTAAAAGAGGAAAACGGTCCGTGCGTGGACGTACAACGCGTATATGCATATGAACGAGAGTATAAGAAAAAAGTATGCACGTATGTATGTACATACATACGTGTATTTTGAAGCTAAAGTCTCGGTAGGGTTGGTTTATTCGTCGATGAATAGACTGCGTTGCTGAAAATGCTCTACCGCGGGGGAATCTCACGAGGGCTGGAGCGCGGCGCCGTTCGAGCTTCGTGCCAAGGAAGGTGGGACGAAATAATAACCCTCGCGTTCACACAAGACTCGACGAGACGACCCAAAAGTGTTAAGAGTGCTGGCGCTGCGTACCTTTCGCGAGCGTCAAAAAAGTGCGTTTAAAGTGAAGCCATCGGGTAATAGAGCGTTGCTGAACGAACAAATTTTTGTAGAGCAATAAAAAAATGCCCGCCGCAGTGGCATATAGCCTCTGTTTTCTCCTATCTCACGGATATACACACATCAGTAGTGATGACGCTTTAGTGAAAAGTAGATACTTTCTCGAAATCCTTTCCCGAAAAATTTTCTCCAGACGATCGATTTTATCCTTTTTCTCCACATCTCTCTCTCTCTCTCTCTCTCCCGTCTAATCGTGAAACTTTGAGTGTTGTAAGAAATTTGTGTGAAATTAGGGTGTTTGGAAAAGTGAAAAATGGCCGTAGCTTATACATGAGAGCTTTTTCCTAGGGACAATTTATCCAGGTTCAGAGAGAGAGAGAGAGAGAGAGAGAGAGAGATGACACTATGGGACTTGTATCTTAAGATCTTTGGGGGATTTTTCACGTGTGTCCCAGGAGATCGCTTCCCCAGAGAATTTTCCTTGTCGACGACGTTGTCGTCGAAGTCGTTGTTACAGAGACGGCGGATCCAAGAAATCGTTCAACTGTGAAGGATGGAAGGTCATTGTCGCTACGGAGGGTGAATTTTCTTTCTCTGTCCGTTTTCTTCGCGATTCTCGCAACATGCTAAAATGAACAAACACACGCGCGAATTTGCGGAGAGAAATACAATAGATTCAGGAGGATGAGGGATGATGAAGCCCGCTCTCCTACATATACCGTACTTCTTTTTGTTTCTTTTTTCAAAGCGTCGCAACTGTGAATAAAAAAAGAGGAAAGACAAGTCTCTGAGAAAAGTGACACTGTGGCGCCATGAAAAATTCACCGGTCTTGCGGGTTTTCCATCAATGTCGTCGAGTTCGAGTCAAACTTTCGAATTTACCATGGTATCGGAAATCCCCGATACTCTCCGTACACAAATCCGGTCCTCACGCCTTCGAATTTTTACCCAAATTTACGTATAATCTCAGCAAATAAAACTTTCAGTCCTGAGAACGCCACCAGCGGTATTCGTGAATAATGAAATTCGCTATCCTTGTACCGATAATGCACGTCGATTTTTTCTATCAATTTATAATTCCTCTTGAAGCACACTCTTGGAAGAAGGGGAAGTGATGACTTTTATATGGAAGTATATTGATTTGATACTCACAAAAATACCGTCAAGATGCTGTAAAAAAAGGAGGCAAGTACATTTTTCTATAGCATTATGGTAAATAGTAGAGAGACTGTCGTAACATGATAAGTTTATAAATAAATAAAAATTCAATGAGAGTACGATAATGTTAGGGAATAAGATTTCGAAAAAAATACTTGCCGAGATATATTTTGTTATAAACTCGGCAAGTATTTTTTTTGAATTTTTACTCTCTAATATTATCGTACTCTCATTAAATTTTAATATATTTAGAAACTCATTCGTATATTTTTAAAATAATTTTAATTATTATTTAGTGGATGTATCATGTTACGACAATCTCTCTACTATTCACCATAATGCTATGGAAAAATTTACTTGCCTCCTTCTTTTACACCATCTTGATGGTGTTTTTGTGAGTATTTGACTTCTTTTTGGTAAAGATTCTCTTGATGCCATTATGTAAACCAAAAAAAATGTTGTTATTGAAAATTTTGAATTTATTGGTATTATTATTGTTATTTTATATTTTATTACTGTTATGTCTTATTTCTGTGGATAATTTTATATGTTGAGAAAGTTTCACTAACATTAGCAAGAAAAGGATTACGAAAAAATCTAACCTTCATAACATCGAAATTGAATCTTCGAACATTTCGTAAATTAAAACAAAAAATTAACTTTTTACTCGTCGTAGTGCTGCAAAATCGAAGAATATGTCGAAATATCGTATTTTTAGTCGTCCCAAAACTATTGTATTGAGTAAAAATTCATTTTATTTCATTTACGAATTCTTTAATGACCGATCACGGCAAAGATCGCCGAAAGAAAGAGAATTTAACGTTCAATTTTTGATATGTGCACGCTCGATGGTGTGCAAAGAAATTCCGATGCGAAGAAGTTTGACAGCTCGGAGCTGAAAATATCGATGAAATTAATAAAATTACGATTAACTTAAATAAATGCCTTAGACGCAAGCAATCGCAGTGATTATTTTTCCATCAAAAGAGAAAAAAAATATCTGTGTTCTTAGATTTTCGAAACATTCTTCCACAATTTCAATAAAAATAAATGTTTGTTTTGGGCTATAGCAAAAGCACTTGTCTTCGCGTAAGTATAGATAGTCGCGGTCGCTCGGCCGATTTTGATATTTATTTGATAGATTTTTTTTTTGAAAATGTACTTGCCTGGAGTCTCTACCGCGACTCTTGATGCCAGAAATTTGTGTGATTTTTAGAATGAAATTCATCAGATTCAAAAAAGTAATTACGAAATATACATACATCATTCGATCCCATGGAATATTTATTTTTATTATCTCTGACTATCGAACTAATTTATTTGAAGGATATCGTGTGTGAAATTATGTGAATTATATGTTGAAAAAGTGAATAGTTATGCGTAGATACATTTTAAAGAATAATTTTACTAGTCGAGCATCGAACGAATGAAACTCAGATGTTATCTTTCGAACCAAAATGAATCGATGAAAGGTGGAAAATAAATGAAGTAGAATCGATTCAAACGAAACTTTTGACAAAAAAGTTTTAACGATTCTGGGGATGAAGGCGTAAACAAAGGAATAAGGTAAGGTTGGAGGGCGAGATACTTGAGTGAACACAGTAGGATCGATGTATGTAAACAAGATGAGGCACAGGTGTAATCATATATGCTCTCAAAAATAAAAAATAAAAATAAAAATCAGTCGTCCCAGCGTGCACTTGGCACGCATCGCGTCTCCGTCTTGCCCGTGAAAGTCTGTTAATCCTACATTGTCGCGGTGCTCGGTACCAAGTACACAAAGATGCATTGTTTCCGGACACGTTACAAGTGTGAAACTTCACTTCCGCACTCTTCTATACAAGCAATGAGGACGCGAAGAGTTTATGGATTGGATATTGCACGTCTATTGCATATTCATCCTGGGTTTATAAACCCGCGGGTGTAACTTTCATGACTTTTACTTTCAAAAATCATCCGTTCGATTTATTGATTGTATTGATATAATAATTGTTATTCTATGCGATATCAATATTTTTGTAATAAAATCAAGATTTTTTTCTGTCCAATGCGTAATAAGTTTATTCATTCATTTATTATTTTTCTCTGTATCGCAATTTCTCGCAATTTTTTTAGTTATAAAACGTCCGAATCGTAATTTGTCGGAAATTAAGTAATAAAAAGTCGGAGCTGGAGGAGAGTTGGACGAAAGGGAGGGAGGAAAATGTCCATTATCCGAAGCGAGTGTTCCTTCGACTGCGACTAAGACGACATGCGATTCCATGTCTGTAAAAAAAGTCGTCGCGGAAAAAAAAACTCGAGAACAGAGAGATATAGGTAGAACATAGTCGCATAGAGAGATAGAAGAGAGAGAGAGAGAGAGAGAGAGAGAGAGAGAAGTCCATTTGTGCCGAGAGCAAAGTGTGAAATCTGTCTTGCTCTTTTTCTCTCTCTGCTTCTCTCTCTTTTAAGGATTATATAAGTTTAATTAAATGTCGCGGTGATCCTCTTTTCCTCGACATTTTTCTCCCCTCTGACGTATCTTCACCCCGCACGGTAATTACTCTTTCACGATAAGTCGATATTTTTTATTTCCAAGAACACGCGAATTGTATTCGTCTTCCCCCGGAGAGTACATTTTTTAATATAAAAGAATAATTTTCATATCAGCTCGATATTTTCTTTCCATCCTAAAAAGCAATGATTTTTTTCGAGAATTCTCGTATTTCTCTCGCTCTTCTCTTTCTTCATCTCGCGATTTCGACCAGAAGAAAAATCGTTGTTTGCGCAAGACGAGGATATAAATGTTGAAATATATGTATTATTAAAAATGAAATAAAATATGTAAATTCTGGGTTTTCGTCGCTTTTCTCCGCGCGGATCGGCGTGGATTTTATCATAAGATTTAAAAGTCAATCTTATATTTGAAACTTTTATTTCGCGAAGCTTTCTTGTTCGTTATGCGCGAAAATAAATTGCGAAGTGGCGAAGGTTATACGAAGACATCGCTGGAGAAAAAAGGAAAAATAAGAGGGAGCAGGACAAAAGAGCGTGGGAAATGGGGAAAGAAGGCTTGATGGTAAGCGAAATACAAGGACAATCGGAGAACAGCCAAGGGGAACTTCCGTTGAATACAATATTGATGAATGTCAGCTCCGTCACAAGAAGTGAAACGCTCCAAATTTTATAACTGATGTCTTCCTACACAAAGAGGTCGAAGCATCTAAGATGCTACCGAGTTAAATTTTAACCATATCTCTGATATGCCGCTTTTTAAATGACAAACAGAAAAGCTTCACGAAAACGTTCGGTCCTCCCAAATTTATCTAATCAGCACGTAGATGATATACCCCTTCAAGATCTAACAGTTTACATTAATAAATGTCATTGTATTATGAAGCTATAGTTTCTCTGTATTATCCTCAAATTTTTTTGATTTTTTTTAATGCCAGAAGAAATTCTTTATTTATATAAAATCTGGGAACCCAGAATCACGGGTTTTTGTGATTTTGGTAAATAAATAAAAAAACTATGAATATAGTAATGAAGAGCTTCATTGAATCGTTAGTACGAGAAGGGCGCATCGAAAAGTGCCTTTTTAACGTTTTCTCTTCTCCTCCACCATCGTTTTTCTTTTTCATTCACTTGCTCATCACGAGGGAATATATTCTAATAGTAGTGAGAAAAAAAGTTGAAAGTGACGCCAAAATGCGGCAGAGATTTGTACAAGTCGCATTATGGAGAGTCGTGCGACTGCTCGCGAGAGCGCACACATTTGAACCAGGAGTAAAATAGATATACAATATATACATATATATACATAATACATGCGCGTGCGATCCCGGATTCGAGTTAAATTTGGTGCATGCGCCCGTTACCGACTGTTCATTCTGTTTTGCGACATATGAAATTCCTCTGCACGTATATAGATATCGCTTTCTCTTAATAAACAAAGAAACGTTAACCGGCCATCTACCTTTATATTCATAAATACGGGAGTATACGAAGCGGAATGGATTAAATATGCGGGAAAAAGTCGATGCGCTGGAATGAAAGTACATATAAACATTGTATACGGTATATATAACCGATAAATGATATATATATATATTGTATAATATGTATATGTATATTTATACATTGTATATGTATGTATGTATGTATGCAAAAATGGAACAATGATTTATTGGAAACTTTTTCTAAATCTCGACACTCCTCAGCAAATCTCGTAAGCACTTATTCGTCAGTTCGTTGATGTATTATCATATCTGGAAAACTGTGTGTGTGTGTGTGTTTCCGGGCTATCTTGGATAAGGTTGAATTATGACTTTTTTATAATTTTTAATTTTTCCTGTATGTTTTTCTTTTCGCATTCCTATACGAGTGCGCTTGAATGTATTGGATTCGTGTTTGTTTATGAAGGTTGTGAGACTGTGGGCATATGTATATATCGCTCTCACGGTCGGTAAATCTCGCGGCATCGGGAACGAAACACCCCCACACGCAGACTCGTTGGGACTGCAACCGCCGCATTGGGAGTATAAAAGGGGTCGGTTTGAAGTTACACGCTAGGATAATGGGTAAAAAGAGGATGATGAGGAGAAAAATGTACGAGAAAAGAGAAAAATAAACGCGAAGATAAAGAAAGGAAAAGGGAAATATGAAATGCGGGATTTACTTGAACAAAAATAATAATAAACGTGAGCACCAAAATTTAGACTATTTAACTACTTTGTCTTAGGAAGCCGAATATAAAAGACGTCAGCGCGACTTCACGCCCGATACTTTGTGTATGATGTGTAATTATTACAAATAAATTTACATCCAACTGTTAAATCGTGCGATTCGTCGAACACGAACCGTATAGCTTCAAGAGTTTAGGAAAAAAGTTGCAAAATACCTGTAATAGGTAAGCATACCAACAAGTACCAGAATTTGATTCGATTATTCGATTTTCATCCATCCGGTATATTGTAATGAAATGTAATATGGTATATGATAGTTCTAACGATAAAAATGCGCCATCGTTTGCTCGAACTTCAGTAGCCAAGGGACCGCAGCAGAGGTTCGGAGGGAAAATGTCTGCATTTGACAAAATAAAACTTCCATTTGAATATAAATACAGGAATAACATATAGAAAATGGAGGAAGGAAAGGAGAGAACGATAAATGGAGAAAGAGACTAAAAAATGAAAAGAGTGTGAAAGGGATGAGGAAAAGAAGAGGGTGAATAAGAGATAGAGAGAGAGAGAGAGAAATTTGTGAAAGTGATGGTGTTGTTAGGACCGATTCCTGTGGAAAATCTACATAGTATGCACGAAACGAGCTCGCACGAGTATAGGTCAATATATAGACATACATAATACGTATAGGTTTGAACACACAGATGCATACATTAGAAGTCGAGTCTCGTGTGGCTGATGTGCCGCAGTGGTATCGAGCGACGGCTATCCCTTCCACTCATTTTTACCCCCTCTCTCGAGGACTCGCGTCGCTTTCCCCTGACTTTTCTCCTCTCGGTCACCCCCTTTTCGTTCCTTCGCTCCCTCTCGTCCATATATACCCTATATACGCACGTACACACCTATAACGCGTTCGTACGTTGCCGCGACGTCGGGAACCCAGCGGATGTGCTCCCCTCTGCCGGAGCCTTCGTCCAAACCGCATTCGTCCAAAAACGTCTCTTACGTCGCGCATCGGCGGCATTGAATCCTCGATATACAATATAGCTTAAATCGCTCTTTTACTTAAATTTTATTATACTTTCTTATTTCTGCTTAGATTTATACTTATTATTATTATTATTATTATTATTATTATTATTATTATTATTGTATGAACTATTTCATCAGTAAATGGATCGATGTCATAAATGATAAGCAGAGATTGTTTAGATTCTTTACGCGTTATATGTTTATTTAAATTTTCATTGACGCACAAATTTTTTGATGTGCCAACGATTTTGATGATGGGCATCATTATTTGCAGTGTGTACCTACTCATCTTCGTCATATTTTTAAGATGATGAATTGTATCATAAAGTTGCACTTTATATGATGGAATGCATAGAAAACTTGTGCATTTTTTCGACATAATGCATACATATATGTTGTAGATGGGAGTTTCCCAGCAAACGACATAATTCGATATAGAATGGCACACTCTGTTTCGATGACTGTATGGGTATACTTTTAATGATGCTTTTGTGTATAATTATAAATATCGACGCAGTGCCCGTGCTTTCAAAGATTTTATTCGACTTGCATAATTGTAGTGCTATTATCTATTAAATTAGCTCCTCAGTATGGTCGGTCATAGTTTCCGAACAAATATCTATCTACCAAAAAACAGCATATATGCTGTAAAAAAAGGAGGCAAGTACATTTACGGAATTGTACTCCAAGCTGTAGTAGAAAATATGTTGTAAAACT